>JASTWK010000246.1:0-256254 GCA_030770225.1 Temnothorax unifasciatus
CCGGGTAACCAGCTAGTCATTGATAATGATAATCATCATTCATAAGCATTCGAGGGTACTTGGCCACATATTTATTAGTTGCTTTCCATTTACATCAAAACTCATATAATTCTTACTTGTGACGTTATACTCAGTTGAATGAACGTTCTTTTTACATGCTGGCAAGTGAGATTCAGCTGAATTTTTATCCACAATCGAGACCATGTGCTTTAATGAATCTAATAGACTTACATTAAAAGTGAGACTACGAACCGGTATTGTTAAGCGATAGCTTTGTTACCAAAATAAGCGGGTAAGTACAAAATGACTTATCTTACCTGAGTATAAAATACTCATATAACTCAGATCACTCGAGTGTAAATGGAAAGCAACTATTATCTCGTTGTTAGGTAAGTATTACTTAGCACATTCGTACCTTATTTCTAATCAATAATATCATCCTACGTTGTTACATTATATATGTATGCGTTTATTTACGTTATAGTACAGTTTATTATACTTAACATGTTCTCTAATAAATGTTGTCAACAAATTATTTTTGTCGTATAATCAGCACCAAATGCAACTGATTGATCTTACAATCCTTTTCTCTTAACATGTTACGTCGAGATTCCATACAAGAACAGAGTAACATTGTAAGAATTAGACAAATACTTTAACTTATGATTTTATAAAAATTCATAGACAAATGTTCGCTCGTAGCTTTTGACCAAAAAACGTAATACATCATATGCTTTCCTCTCGCATCAAGAACGAAGAACGAATGAGATTAAATGAAATAACTATCATTGCATGAAAATAATAATTTGCAATAGTCGCAAAGTATATGTTCACTTCAATAAATGCTATAAAAATACGATTTATACATTAAGACGCGCACACAGATATTCACTTTTCATCACTTAAAAAAATAATTAGTCCACTAACTATGCGACTTGCAAAAATATATATATATATATACACATATATAAATATATATATATATACACAAATGTTATAATATACATATATACATCTCATGTTAACAAGAAAATTATGTACAATTATATCACGGCTTATTATATCGAACTCGCGGCCGATCCTGGTGACCGTAATACTCGTTAAAAATAAGCTTACATAGAAACAGATGGAACACAATTATCAGGAAACATATGCTAACCCAGAATAACGTGGGCAAGCCTCCGAGCTGATGTCCGTGCTTGTGCAAAGCCATCAACTGGTGATCATGTGCCGGCGCTGGAAAAGATATATACATTCATGTTTTGGTAATGATTTTCTATGCTAAAAACATTAACTTTTCGATTTTAACTTTATTGCAAAAAAAAATTTTTTTTTCATTAAAAAAAAGAAATTTTAATTCCTTATCAAAATAAAGATTTTCTGAATTAATCTGAATGATAATACTTCAATTATATTTTTTAGCGTACCATCATCCACTTCATGCACGTGTAGGGCATTACGAAGATCTTGCATGTGCTGATGATCAGACGTTATGTAAAGTATCGCGGTTAGCGGTTTCGTCAACTTTACAGGAAAATTCGTGTAGGTCTGGTCTAGAGGAACTGGCGCGTCTAAACAGCCGGCATCACATCCGTAATAAACACTATCACTTTTATCCAAAGCTACTCCTAATATCGCGCGATTGTCTTCACCAACTGTTACGGATATATTTACATGTGTTAAGTTTCCGTAACTTATACGCCTAAAAGAAATATAGTATCAATGATAAATAAATTCATTAACAGTATTACAATAGTATCAAAGATACACATATAATAATACTTTTATAAAAATAATTTAAAAAAATGTTTTTGTTTGCTAAATTGTTTTTTCATAACCTGTTTTTAATTTTTAATATTGTATTTTTAATTATATTTACCTTATAGTCAATAATAACGTACCTAAACAAATAATCGCGATGAAGATACTGCGGATCGATATTAAATTCAAGATGTTGATTGCTGAATCTCAAGCTACCGAGACTCAGTACGATTGCCTGCTGTACAGCCGCGGGACCTCCGGTCACTAGATGATGGCAACCTTGCTTTTCCAACGTTATCAACCATGCCTCGACTATCTCATTTACGGCGTCGATGGTCGACGTATCTTTCCATAACCGAGGCGCGTCCCTAAGCGCGAAAAAAATCACAATTATTACTTACGTGTAAATTATTTCAAACGGCGAACATAATTACAATCATGCTTACATGGTGTGGTGACCCCGGTAGCAACCTTCGTTCATAGCAACGTTTTTCTCAACATCCTGAACACTCCGCGACACCTGAGATAATACGTAATACATGGTGGAATTAATCTTGTGACCGTTGATGGCGCCGTCGGCTTTGGAATCACTTATTCTCAGACTCGTGTACCAATAACTCTGCCAGAGATTTATATGCTCCTCTCTCAGGCTTCGTTGCTGACGCGAAATCGCCTTCTTCATCAGCTACACAACGAAGAATAATGATGCATATCTCTTCTTTCTGGGAAACAATAAATTCAAGAAATTAAAAATTCAAGAATTCCTCGTTTGCTTACATCGATAGCTCTCTTCTTAGTCGTGTCGCGTTCCACGTGATATTGCTCGAACGAGATCGGCTCGCTGTATTGAATGCTCGATAGAAATTCCAATTTGACGGAACTGCGTGCTTTCACCTGTACCGTTTTAGGTGGAACCTTGTAAATTATCGATACAACTATTATCTTGTTAGAGCTGGGCGCGGATATGAATCCAGACACGAAAGAGTAGTCGTGATTAAGCCCATCAACCTGAATTCTAACATTACAAAATAAATGACGACAAATTAAAATGCCGATATGTTTTTATTTAATTATATTCAATTCTAACGCTATCGTATTACCTGATGGGTTCTATATGAGAATTACTCCAATGGGTAGATTCCTGCGGCTTCAATGATACTTCTTGAGATAGTGAAAATGGATTGGAGATCTTTACGGTCTGCACCAAAATTCCATCGAGACCTCTATGAGCATAGTATTGAAATTCTATGTGATATCCCTCTCTAAGGCACTGATATTTATAAACAATCCCATTTGTAAAATGAACAACCGTTGCTTCTCGATAAGCGCTATCTTTGGGTATAGAATGTGAGATCAATGGTTGCCACTGTACAGGCAGCAAAAGCGCTCTCCTGTGTTTAATATACAGCCAGGCTTCCGGAGAAACAGGAACGCCAAAAACACCGTTGCCAATGTACGGCAGATAAGAATGCTCATTCTTCATAGGTGGGTTGTGCAGAATGTTTACGTTATACTCAACAGCATCAAAGTAGAAGCTAGCCAATCTCTCATTCATGCAATGATCTTCAAATGCTGCGGAAAAGTATACGTATTAGTACTATCTGTAATAATCGCTATAGAAAGATGTAAAGGCAATTCTATATCACAGCAAAATATTCAACCAAAATATATTTTGCATGATTTTGAAGTAAGTTTGAAAAACTGAAAAATACTTCTCTCTATATGCAGTTTATATTGCAAGAATAATTGATAGCAATTTGAATCTTAATTTATCTATATAATTAATGTATTTATTTAAACAAACTATTTGGCAGAAGGGTTTAAAACTCGACCATTAATTAATGATATTAACATATAAAAAACCAATTTCATATTCAAATCAGAAAGTACTTGGACTGCACCAACTATCAACTGATCTAGATCGATGAAAAGATATTAGTTCTATTTATAAATATCTCCAGAGATTTCCAAAGAGGTTTTACACAGTTAATCCTGATACTCCAATCATCTGAGCTAAGGAAGCGCTTACTTTCTATGGGCTCCCTGGAAGAGGTAAAGAGCCACTGGGCGAAGGATGGGCCGAAGTACAGCAGCAGGCCACCGCACACCAGAATGATCAGGAGGATCTTGCGATACGAGTAATTGCCGTCCAGGACACGACGCACGCGTTTGCCGAACTCGCGGCCGTCCAACATACCGCCGGTCCTCATCGTCGCGAGACTCGCGAGGGCGTTCGCGCGCCGGTGAAACCCGTGAAACGCGTATGCCCGAGCACTGTCACTGATCCAGTCGTTCCACCGACGATCGTGGACATAACCTTATCGTCGAGGGAAAACGCTCGCGCGAATCACCAACGCCCAGCCACGTTACCGTCCTGTCGCTTTCGAGTCACGCGGCTCGGCACGCGCCCGGAATGTCAGGGTGCATCGTCGGGAGTCCCGCACTCGTACGCGACATAAACAAACTTGCACATCGGTGTAATCGGGACGTTAGCAAGCGGCGGGGCTTTGACACATGACATATGTAAATTCGGTGACTGGCAGGATTTCCGGTTTTGACCGTAATACAAAAATGACGAAAGTTGGAAACATATCCCTGACAGAAATATTTTACTGAAATTTCCTCTCAATTTACCCGATTTCATTATTATTTCATAAGTTTCATGATATCTAACATAAAAGAAATTTTGATATTACTTTTCAATAATATAATTTAACTTTCCTTGTATTTCACAGTATTAATTACATTGCATTTTATGATGAAAAATTATTTTTTTTTTTAATATATTCAGTAATTTTTCAATAACTTTCATATTTCACTTTTCATCGATTTCATACTTTCAGCAAAATATTTCCATCAGAGCCGCTAAAAATATGAAATTTTGATTTATTTTAAATTTCGATTTCAGATTTGCAATTGGCAACCGCAAAAACCCGCGTATACTAAAATTCAGCAAGCTTATATGTTCAACAGAAAAATGTGTGCAACAAAGGGATAATCCGCCAAAGTATTGCGTTTTGAAAGATCGAGCTTCATGGAACCGGGCGACGAGGCGCGACACGTCACTCCTGCCCCGCGACCTCAAAAATCGAACGCGTACAGTCCAGTTAACTCCAGATAATCCAGAATTCCATACTCCAGACAGTCCAGACTCCAGTGCGCTCGGGGAGCGCGCGACTGACGATTGCGATCACGTCATTGAGTCGTCACCATCGACGTTACGGCACAACGACGACGACGACGGCGACGACGATGTCGCGTAACGTCGAGCATTGACGACGGCCACCGACGACAGCTGGCGGGGGGCGACGTCTTCCCCGCGACGACCACGTTCAAAACATCGACGTCGACGTCGATAATCCCGATCGTCCTGCACCGACCGCGTACTCTTGCCAGAAAGACACATGGCCATCCCGGACCCGGGCGTATATAATTAGGCGAGTCAGAAAGCGAGCATGTCTCGTTGCAACGTGAAGCACTTTCTCGAAGCGCACATCATAGGTTGAGCACGCATACACACATGGTCACCTCCATAATTCCCAGTAAGCAAATGGCTCGTAGTGTGTGTGACAACAGATTGGACAGCAGATTTGCTCAGATATTACAAAACGGATCCGGTATTATTTGTGTCTGCATTTAAGCTCGTGTTCACCCGGCAGAGCCTGCCGATGTAATCTGACAGCGGATTGTCGGCAGAAACCGAACGGAATCTGTCATTTCGCAAGCATTTAAATGGTTACAAAATAGCAGATTTTGCTCAGTTTCTACAGTCAATTTGCCATTGTAATCCGTTATATTTCTGTTTGGTATTCTATCGACGAAATTTGTAGCAGACGCTCTTTCAAAATCTGTTCTTGACAAATTTGTCTATCCAGGATTATTGTCCAAGTATCAAATCAACGGTATACTACTTAGACAAGAGAATATTATTTGATTTGTTAATATCACTTTAACAGTATATGTTAATTAAACTATTTTATATTTGGGCTATCAATTTTTTAACGATGTTTGTTAATCGAGAACGGAGAGTGTTGTTGGAGTTACGAATTAACTCTTTAAGTAACTTGGAAAGGTACATGACGGGAGCGAGGAATAAATAATGAAGATTTTAATTTCAATGATGCCATTATGCCAATATGAATCAAAGGAGACACCTCGCAGTAGTATGTCAAAAAATCAAGTTTATTGTTTGAGCTCTTTAGTGACAAGGATTGCGATAAGCCTGTTTGTAATGTGAAGAAATGTAATCTTTGGTAATCGCTGCACGTGAGACTTTCCAATCTCGATTAACAAAGTTTTAAATATTTATCTTGAACAGTATTTTAATGTAATAATTTATGATGGACGGTAATGCCTCATAATTTATTGAACCTGTTTATTCTAATCATTAAACTTGGTTGAACTACTGTTTTACAGTTAATTTACAGTTAATTACTTTAAAAATATGTATTCTACTTACAATTAGACAAGAGAATATTCTTTGGTTCGTTAATATCACTTTACCAGTGTGCGTTAATTGAACTATTTTAAACTTGGGTTATCAATTTTTTAGTTTATTCCGTTTGATTGCTGTGGTCAAATATATGGTGAACACCTAAAATCGATGATATGAATTGCAATCAATGCACGAAGGACTGGCAATATGCAAGAATCATGATAACTAAAGATTCCTGAAATATTATACTTATTTGGAAAAGGACCAATACAGAATACAGTGGCAATATGTTTGGTTGTCCTAGAGAGGCTGTACGTGTCAAAGTTAAGGTATGTATGACCAATCGCAGAAACTTCCAATTGCCAAATATACTTTTACTTTATTTTAATAACTACTATACTATATATTTAATTACTATTTTAATAATTTAATATAACTTATCTAATCTATATTTCATTGAGCATAGAAATATAAAATAGAACAGCGAATTATAATGGCAACTATTCAGGATACTTCAGATTTTACACCACATGACAGTCTCGTAAGAAAGGTCATTTCAGGATAAAAATCCTAATATCAAAATATTATACCAATATATAATAATATATGTAATAACTATAATAGTTTTTGAAAAGTGTTTAAAATTGATCAATCAAATTGTCCGAAATTTGCACGCTTAGGTATGATACATTGCAGCAGTGAATATATGAGAGTCGTCATTTATTTATGATACTCTTATACATGTGATAACTGACAGTTTGATGTGTATCGCGTTTTAATATCCATACTCACGTTTTTTATTCTGCTACTATTATTATCCAATGTATCAATTAATTAGTACTCCGCATATTAATGTAATAAAATCAAGAAGTAATTATAACAATAATGTATGCAAAATATGAATCACATATCAAGAATAGGATTGATGATTGAGAACATCTTATTCTCTGTAGAATCGTGCCTCAGCGGCGTGACTCCAGAACACCTTGATTCGTCAATTTTAAACACTTCTCATTTAGAAACCATTATAGTTTTGATATTTTTGATACTGTTATTTCAAAGTGACCTCGGAAGTCTGCTATTGACTATTATCACGTAAAGTCTGAGACATTCTGTATAACATGTGATATAACTATATCGATTATTGTATAAGATTACCATTGATATTATAAATTAATTATAATAGACATAATTATGTCATATGATTTTGTACAAATTTTCTGTGCCTTTACAATATCTACTTACAATGTCTCACTGTATGTGAACATGGAGTTAACGAAGAACAATAATAGAAACAATAATACCCTTTTTTTTTTCAGAAGTGTGAAACTAGGCATCAACCTGAATACCGCAAGTTCAGCGTGGATCCTCAGATAACGTCAATAGAAGTGTTGCAAAGTATTCTTATAAAGGCTTTTGACATAAAAGGGTGAGTCATATTAATAATAATAAAATTTACTAATGTGATTTAACAGTTTGAATGACGAGAGTGTTCGTAAAAATTTGTACGAAAAATTCCAAGTAGCACGTTCACGTTTCTCCTGTTTCATATTGAAAAGTGTCGTGATGAGTAAAAATAAAATTTGCTACATGTATAGTTTTTTTATTAATTTATAATAAATTAAATCAAGTTCACAAAATTACGATAGAAGCTAAACACATTATCAGCGTATTCGTCAGCACTTTTTGATATAAAAAATAAATAGTGTGCGTTGCGTGACGTTAAAATAATATGTTACATTTATCAGTTAAGCTTTTAAGATAATCTTTATATTAAAAAATACAATTCTCATTAATATATATCTCGGTTTGTGTTTAAATACATAATATTGGAAAAAATATTCTATATTTTAATAATTTAATTCTTCCTTCTCTTTTTACTCGTGATAATATAATTAGATAACGTGATATAGATGATATACGCGTGCTATTTTCCGTCACTCAAATCATTATAGCAACATGAAACAGCACAAAACGGTTACTCGAGGCAAATGCATGTGCAAATATCCTTGAATTTATCGAAGCGTGCCGTAAAATATTAAGCAGAATGCCGTAAAATTCGCTCGCGTGCCGTAGGGAGTTTACCGTTTCGTATCGAGCGATTGATGACTATGGGTCGGAGACGTATCTCTTCCTACTCTCGGACTGGGACTTGGACGCCGCGTTTATCAGGTGACCAACTGATTAATTCCGACTAATAGATAAAACGGATATAATATACTCTGATAACCATAGTCTAACACAATATCTTTCAGCGCGTCGGAGCCGTACCTTTATCTACAGGTGAACCTGAAACCTTTTGGCGAAACTGGAGACTGCGAGTGCTACTGGGAGCAAAATGCGCAGGAAGTTTCGACACGTCAGCAGGAGACTGGGTTTCCTTACAGGACACCTAAGTTGCCCGGTCTCATAATGAATAAAGTAAGTGCCGTCGCGCATTCAGTGATGATCAGCAGTCGCAGAAGGCAGCATTGAAAGTTTCACAGACGCCTAGTTTTTTCTTCTGCAAAAATGTCGAAGAAAAGGACAAAACACGGAAAATTAACTAAACCCTCAGTGCATATTTTTCATTCAGTTAAAAGTCGCGTATGAATCTTTTCAGTTCAATTAAAATTACCTTAGTTTTTTTATTTTTTTTTTTAATTATTCCTGTAATTATTAATTTCTCTATTATTTTTTATTATTACTTTTATTATTTTATTATTTTTTATTTTTATAATTATTATTACAGTTATCAGGTGTATCCAATTTCGCGTTTAATCTTTCGTCACAGATGGAAAGAACGCTGAATATGGTGCAACGTGCATTGGGCAATTTGAGCGAGGAGTCGTCTCATCAGCAGAATGTTCATCCTCCAAGGCCGCCTCTGACGGACGCTGAGTTTCGCCGATTTCTAGATCCAATCGGGCAAGTGGTGCACTCCAAGGAATTGAGAGCAGTTATTTACTTCGGCGGGATCGAACCTAGCTTGCGCAAGGTGGTCTGGAAACATATCTTGAACGTGTATCCGGAGGGGATGTCGGGTCGCGAACGGATGGACTACATGAAGAAAAAGGCACAGGAATACCAGAATCTGCGCGAGCGGTGGCGGGTGCTGGTACAAAAGGGACAGAACGTCGGCGATCTCGGCTACGTCACCAGTATGGTGAGGAAGGACGTCCTCAGAACGGATAGGCATCACAAGTTTTACGGTGGTTCGGACGACAATCAGAATATAGCGAGCCTCTTCAACATTTTGACAACGTATGCCTTAAATCATCCGAGTGTAAGTTACTGCCAGGGCATGAGTGACTTAGCCTCGCCCCTTCTCGTCACGATGCGGGATGAAGCACAGTCCTACATCTGCCTCTGCGCCCTCATGAGAAGATTGAAAGACAACTTTATGCTCGACGGTATCGCCATGACTACTAAATTCGCTCATTTAGCCGAAGGTAGATAATCATTAAAAATATCTCTCGCAATTTATTTAGTCCCCAAGTTTTCAGTCTCGTTTCAGAATTCCCTGTACAATCTGTACATTTCCTTCTTAATAGAATAATATACCATTATATTGGTACTAAGATATATTTCCTTGCAGGTCTTCAACACTATGACCCCGATTTCTATGCGTACTTGAAGTCCCATCAAGCGGACGATCTGCTCTTTTGTTACCGTTGGTTGTTGCTAGAAATGAAACGCGAGTTTGCGTTGGACGACGCGCTTAGAATGCTCGAAGTTCTATGGGCAGCTCTGCCAGCATCACCGCCGACCGGCGAACTGAGTCTTGCCGAGGTGCCTTTTCCGCCAACGTCGCCGCCACCGAGTCCGAACGTGAAGCACATCCGCGAAAATGCGTATACCAAGGTCTGTGCTATTAGACGGCAAAGTTCCTCGGCTAGTATCGCCGCCAGCGTGAAACGGAAAGCCTTTAGCACTGAGGAATCGACTCTGCAAACATCTACCGAGGTTAACGGAGAAACGAAAAGGTTTCTTATTTGCACAATTGCCCGTACTTGAAACTATTTTTCGAAAATTCGCTTTTTGAATAAAATGTAAAATTTAGTTAAGTTTGTGGGAAACGTAGATAAAGAAATATAAACGAAGAATATAGATAAATACCAATACAATTCTCTTCTCTGTTTCTCTTTTACTATTGTTGATTGAAGTTTTAAACGGCAACTTTAATTCTTCTAATCAAATACTCATTTTTAGATCCAACTCGCCGTATGAAGCATTCTCCGATTCAGAGAATGATTTGACCAGCACGAAAAATAGAAGGAATAACGAATCGACAGAAAAGTGCCTAAGTACAGATTCTCTTACTGTTAAATCGAAACGCTCGAATCTACTGGAACTGAAAGAGAAGCTGTCTGCCCCCAACAAAGAACAGATTAAGAACAGTGAACAGAACGACAACTCTGAAAAGAAATGTGCGCGAGTGGTGAAGAATTTGAATGAGTTCTTAAACTTTACTAGTCTTAATCGTAGTAAAGTCACGCCGAGCGACGCCGAACCTGAGCTCAGGTAATTACCTTCGCAGAAAGTACTTCTAAATCGAGATATTCATGCAAATCGTATTTCGCAAGGTTAGGCGATTCGAAAATATTATATTTCGTTATCGCAGACGTGTCTCGAGCGAAAGCGGCGTCATCAGAGTGTTGAGGGATGAACCGAGTTCACCGGATGATCCTACGGATTTCTTTCCGATGACCACGTCGATGACCAGAGAGTTAAGACTGGAATTGGAATCGCTGGATCGACAAGTGTTCGGACCTTCGCCGCCTACAAGCGAACTACAATGCGACTGCGTGCTATCAAAAAGAGACAGTGACCTACCGGAGAGCGAGACGGAGACGGAATTAGCGAGATGCAGCCCAGCGGCGGACGTGTTCGTATGGGAAAACCCTTTACACACGCTGCAACAGAAGCATCATCCCACGACTCCGGACGAGCAAGCGGAATTGGAGTACGACGGAGAAATTTTGGAGGATCAGAACGGCGTAAAATCTGTCACGCCGATTAGGCTGCTTAAACGTACCACTAGGTACGTACTTCTATCCACAAAAATTTGACAATTTTAACGAACAAAATTCAAGGAATAAACTTTTTGCAAAGATAGTTTAGTTGCTCGCAAATCTAAATTAAATGCCACTTTGAGGTAGCTTTCTGGTAAAGAAATTTTTACATTCTTCCTTTACTTTTCTTATCAACTTCAAACTATCTATATCTTTATTTATATGTATCGCTTTTATGTTCCAATAAGATAATACGATATAATAATAATCCTACATCGTAGCTGTGGCAAAACAAGTCATACTTTCACACAAGTGCAAAGTCAAAATTCTATCGGCATCATTAAAGTTTTAAAGAGATCAATATCGGACCTAACATAGAAAGCAAAAGTGTGTATTTTGTTATATTTTTTTATTAAAGCACTTTATTTATCTTTTAGATCTGAGTCGGCATCAGATAGCGAAGGGACCGAGAGTTGGCATCAGAATCCACCTGTACCAGAGAGTCCGACGAAGCAGCAGCAGCAGCAGCAACAGCAGCAACAACAACAACAGCAATCTGTACAAGAACAATGTGAGGAAGCGACGGAGCTGACTAATCTCATACCCGCGGGAACGAGTGAGGATCAACTGGGAGAAAGCTCGTTGCCGCCACCGAACGAGTTCGGCGGCGGCAATCCCTTTCTAATGTTCCTGTGCATCACCCTTCTGCTGCAACATCGAGACTTTGTTATGCGCAATCAAATGGATTACAACGAGATGGCGATGCATTTCGACAAGATGGTTCGCCGTCACAATGTGGTCCGTGTACTTAATCAGGCGCGACAACTGTTCGCCGGCTATCTCAGAAGACATTCCATCGCCACATCCTCTTCCTCGGCCAGCTCGACTTCCGCCAGCAAGCCGGACTGCGTGAACGTGTAACTCTTTCTCGGTCAACTTTGGGTTCAACGACCTGAGATTTCAGAATTATTTCATTCGAAATAAATAGAATTCAACGGCACATATCACGGAAATAATGTCGCCAACTAAGATTTGGAAGGCTTAAGAGGACTCAAAATTCTATCACGGCTCTTCCGCTCATAACATTCGTAGGACATTTATGACACTCACCGTGGATTCTCCGCAGCCGTATCGCGCGAGCAGTGTCTCTGATTAACCATTTTTTCTTTCGTTTTTTTAATATATATAGATATTATAGATAAGATATACTTTTCAAATAATTGAATGAAGGTCATCCGCTGTAGGCATTCAAAAATAGCAAAGAAATCTAAACGCGACAACGAATAAATGACCAATGTATAATGCGAGAGCAATAAAACGCAACGTTACTTACAATTATATAGAAATTTTAGAACTTTTCTCCGTAAGAACAATTTTTCAAAAAAGGTCAAAATGAAGAAGAAAAAAGACGGTTGATCAGAGGTAGCACCACCTAGGCCCGTACTTATTAGCAATTAGGACGAGTGGATTCGATTGGGAGAGTTCGGGATACAACGATCGGAAGCGCTTAATCCGTGAATGGCACGCGTAGCCTCGTTCGCTCACGCACGTTATCATTCCATCGCGACATAATGCACCCTATCATCAACACACATCGACGAACCCTCTTTCGCTGTACCTCGGGGTAGAATTAAGTCCTTAGCTTAACGCATTTGGGTGACGACCGCGTCGTTCTCGAAATGCGTTAAATTTGTAAGATACACCTATACCTATCCTAACAGCTGAGTCTTACTTTGTTCTCAAACGGTATGCTTGAGAAACGACAATAAAGTGCATTTAATTTTATCGCTGACCAATGAACTTTCATTGTTTCTGGACCCGAAGTTACGAGGACATCTTAAGTTGGGAAAGACTCCGGCGTATTCTAACAATCAAACAGTTTTTATTCGTTGAATAATTAAGTGCATTTAAGTTTGGAGTAATATCTACATCGTTTAAGCAATGTTAAATTACTAAAGGTATATCTCGCAAGAATAAATTCTTTCTTTACTAATTGATGATACGATACAGAGGACATGTAGACATGTAGCAATTAGTAATCAATTCTAAGATTTATTCTTTTTAGTTATATCTTACATGTTTGTTTCTTTTTAAAATATGAGTTTTCTTTAAAGTTAGTTTATTTTATCTTGCATGTAATTAAAAATATATGTAATATACAGGGATGTAACAACGCGTTTCCGACCCCAGGTCTATTTGCAAAAAAAATAACTCCCTATTTCCTCCAACCATGCCCTTTCGTGTCCCACGAGTTTCTAACGGTCGTTCGTTCCGAAAAACAAACAAGCGTGGGATTTCCCCTCTACTCCTGAAAAAGGTTATTGTGGTAGAGAACCTCAGGCAGAAACTTCAGAGCCGCAGCTCATTTGTTCTCGAAACGGCGAACGATCAAAATCTCGGTGGGAGTGGTGGGACACGAAAATATATGGTTGCAGGACAACGTGGTGGGACACAGAAGTGCATGGTTGGAGGATTACGTGTTGTGTGAAAGGTAAGTGAGAATTTCTTTTCGATAAAAATGTATTTTTGTGTACAATAAGCGTATTTAAAATATTTTTATTGAAAAATTTGACATTTTACAGAGGACTATTATGGCGCAGAGGCAGGAAGAGGTGGCGAGGAGTTTGCGATACCACGAGGCCCCGGTTTCGTATTTCGGCGAAGACGACAGCGACGAGGAACTAGATTATTTAGAAGAACAAGAAAACTCGAATACTGAAGAGGAAGCTGACGAGCTCGAATTCGAAGAGGATGATGAATCGAAGCAGGACTCGGAGGAAGAGCAGGAAGAGGAGACAACGGAGCCTGAAGAATCAACTTTCACGATTAGAAGGCGTCGAATTATTTACGGTAAAGATAAATATCGATGGTCTTTATCTCTACCTGAAACGCGCGGTCATCAGTCAAGGTTGGTGGTGCATCTACCTGGTGCGACAAGTCATGCAAGAGTTGCCAATTCTCCATTAGAATGTTGGTCAACGTTGCTTAGTGACAACCTTTTAGAGGTAATACTGAAGTATACAAATATCGAGATTGACAAGTATAATACGGAACACGATACCGCTAACGAACCGTATCAAAAACATTTGGATATGGCGGAATTAAAAGCATTTTTCGGTCTGTTATATTTCGCCGGTTTGAAGAATGATAATCGAATCAACATTACTGAGTTGTGGTCATGCAAGTTTGGTAGCTCTGTTTATAGAGCAACAATGAATGTAAGAAGATTCGAATTTATAGTGGGTCGTATACGCTTTGACGATAAGACTACTCGTGCGGAAAGAAAACGAACAGATGGATTAGCAGCTGTTCGAGAAATTTGGGATATATTCATCAATAATTGTCAAACGAATTATACTCCTTCAGAATTTTTGACCGTTGACGAACAATTATTGGGATATCGTGGTAGATTTTCTTCTAAAGTCTACATGAAGAGTAAACCAGATCGCTATGGTATTAAAATTATAACACTAAATGATGCAAAAACTCACTATTTATATAACGCGATTCCGTATGCAGGGAGAGTAAATCCCCCTGCCAATGAAAACATTCCGAGTTATTATATTCGAAAGATATGTGAGCCTATTTATTACAGTAATAGAAATGTAACATGCGACAACTGGTTCAGTTCCATCGAAATTTTCAAGAAAATGTATAAAGATTATAATCTTACAATGGTTGGAACTATAAGAAAAAATAAGAGACAAATCCCAGAAAACTTTAAACGCACAGCATCGGTTGGAACCGTCCGTTGCGGTTACGATGGTACTAATGTTCTCATGTCTTGGTGTCCAAAGAAGAATAAAGTTGTACTAATGTTATCATCATTACACAAATCATGCAAAATCAATGAAGATTCCGGAAAGCCTGAATTAGTTGATTTTTATAACAGTACGAAAGCAGGTACAGATGTCTTCGACCAATGTTGTGCGTTTTATACTTGTGCGAGAAAAACAAACAGATGGACATTAAGATTCTTTCTGGGTATGCTAGACCAAGCATCTGTTAATAGTTTTATTCTTTATAACTTTAATGTACTCCATAACATCGAAAACAGGAGAACTTTTATGAAAGAGCTATTAATGTCATTGATAATTCCACACTTACACAATCGAAAAAACATAAGTGGGTTGCATATTACAGTTGTCAGAGATATTAACAATATTTTATCAGAAACAAACATTCCTGTTGATAACAATGATAAACTACAGAAACGTAAAAGATGTTCTGTCTGCGAATATAATAGAAATAAAAAAACTTTGTACTGCTGCGCAAAATGTAAAAAACCATTATGTGAAGAGCACAGTCTTCGATGTTGCTACGATTGTGCGATGTAAATCACGCGATATAAAGAAATGAAAATAAACAATTATAAAAAATATAATTTTTTAAAATAAAAAATGTCTTTTACATCCAAATTTCTCTTTTCTTATTCAGAAATTCTTTTCCTGGCATCCTAAGTCCTTCTGTACCATTTAAAAATTACCAAATTTGCGACGAAATTAAGTATTCCTATTTAATTAATAATTATCTCATATGTTTTTTCTTATTTGCACTACTTTTAGCTTTAATTTGCGCTTCAAACCATTAAATTTCGTCAATTTGTTCGTGAGTTATAATTTTTTAAATAAAACGAGTCGTAACGCGTGTTTGTCAACATATAATTGTTGTAAAAAAATATTTAAATAAAAGATTTTCAAATGTTATTTACATTGATTTTTAGTCAAAGGTACACAGATATTATAATAACTTTTGGGAAATTTTTCAAATCTATTAACATTATAAAAAACGCGTGGGACTCCAAAGTGCATGGTTGGAGGATTAAAGAGGCGGAAAAACATTGGAAGAAACGGATCTTTATAGTGTCTCCAACCATCTCTGAAAGTTTGTCGGTTGAGTTTTTGAACGCCCTGTATAATAATACGAATGAAATATCACTTTTATAATGGTAGAAAATTAAAAGGCTTATAGTCCATTAATAATATCGCTTGTAAAAACGATAAAATTTCCACTTGTAAAAGCAATGTAAAACAAATTAAACTCAATAATTGCAGTAGCAATATCCTATTGTCTATCACAGACAAACTATTTTCTCAGAACTCTTTTTTTGTTAATAAAAAATTGCAACTTTTCCCGAAAGAAAAATAGACGACAAATTTATCAAACAAATTTCATAAAAAAGGTAAGTGACACCTCATTGATTGATTATTCATGATAAAGATTTTATATTACAATTATGTATCATAAATTTTACGGTTCAATAATTTGAGAACACTTGTTTCTAAGTACTTTTTTTTTTATAACGCACAAGTATAACGCATTATTTCAATTGTTCCCTCGCTTTTATATCGATTACAATCGATAGCATACAATCGATTGCATTCGAGAAATTTCAAAGACGTGTCACGTGCACGCGGGCGATTATTCTCGATCCTCTCGTACTTCATAAGTTCGTAGAACTTTTGCGCTGCGCATTCGCATTGATTCGCATTCTCGCATGCGCCGTTCAGCCGCTTTGACCTGTGTTCAGCGTGCGCCGTGAAACAATCTTGTCATTATTGCGTCATGTAAGTAAATCACAAGAATTTTTGCCAATATGTGATCTCCCTAACGAGCGATCCCTCCGTCCGTCCGAGCCTTCAAAATTTCGTCGTGAAACAGTCCTATGTAAACGGGAATTCGTCGTTACGATAACGTAGAACGATCATTTGACGTGTCTCTGTTTCGTCCGCAGAACTGTTTTGGAAGCTGCGAAGGAGCGAGGATTGAAGGAACGAGATGTTGGCAGCGAGAATCTGCCGGGCCGGTGTCTCACCGGGATTGGCGTCGCTCGTCCGGGCTCCGATCGTCCCGACGACGCCGCAGTTCTCCAAGGGTCAGGCCGTGAGATTGTTCGTCAACGATGGGCGCAACTCTTACACGAGGACCACGAGGAGGAGAGCCACTGTGGCCGAACAAGCGATGGCTCCGGCCGGCGAAACGGGTAAGTCAAATATTTGTATAATATTTGTATGAAATTGTTGCCGCGTGTATACGCAGGACTGGCCGGACTGGCGTGACTTGAAACAAATCGTCGAGAATGTATCGACCCGTTGCCCCTTATACAGTTTATACAGTTTTGTTTCAAGAACAAGAACAATAAGATCAAAACGCCGATGTTAAAGCAAAAGAAATAAAAAAGTAACAAAAACAAATTACAGACGTCTTAAGGTTTGGACCTTCTTCAGTATAACAACTAGTAATATAGTTATAATCTTAAAACGAGTCATCAACAATGCATATATAATGGTGAAAAGTAGTCATGTTCTTTAAACCAGTTGTCAGCCACAAAGTTGGTTAAAAATATCAACTAACGGCATATCACCACGAAATTGACCGCAAACAGTCAACCTTGCAACAGTCATCTCGCAACAGTGTCGATGTTTGATAAGAGATAATACTTTCTGGCAAACAATAAGATCAGCACAACAACAGTCGTTGATCTTATTTGCCTTATGTTTTAGTTTTATTTTAATACATGACTGATATGTGTTTTGCAGCGTTTAATGTTGGGAAAGCAGCAATTGCTGGAGGAGCGGTGATGGGATTGGGTGGTCTTTGTTATTATGGATTAGGTCTGTCTTCGCGAACAGGCGCCATAGATCACGCACAGTAAGCAACTTGTTTTTCTCTTTCTAAAATTTCTTAATTGCCTACAACTTTCAAATGTACATGTGTAGAGTTTTAATACTATTTATAGTGATATGAGAACAATATGCAATTTATTTGTATTACAAATTTTAATTGAATTCAATTGCTACTTGATACAAGATGACTATAAGATCAAAATAAAATGTAGAATTTTTTCCTTTACAGGTTATGGCCTCAATATGTCAAAGACAGAGTGAAATCCACTTACGCGTACTTTGGTGCGTCCATCGCGGCCAGCGCAGCGTCCGCGGCTATGTGCCTGCGATCTCCAGCTGTTATGAACATAGTGATGCGTCAGGGATGGGTCGCTATAGGTGTATCACTGGCTGCAATGATCGGCAGTGGCATGATTGTACAGGGACTATCATACAAGGAAGGATTTAATAGCAAACATATAGCTTGGCTAGTACACACCGGCATCCTGGGCGCAGTTGTGGCGCCGTTGACTCTCTTGGGTGGACCATTGGTCGTCCGAGCGGCTTGGTACACCGCCGGAATAGTCGGTGGCTTGTCAGCGATTGCCGTTTGCGCGCCCAACGATAAGTTCCTGGCAATGGGCGGTCCACTCGCTATTGGTTTAGGCGTGGTGTTTGCCAGTTCGCTCGGTTCCATGTTTCTTCCACCTACGACCGTTCTTGGATCCGGACTGTATTCCGTAGCTCTTTACGGTGGTCTTCTGTTGTTCTCGGGATTCCTACTTTATGACACGCAGAAGATCATCAAGCAGGCGGAAACTTATCCAGTATACAACGTTGATAGGCCATACGATCCGATTAATAAGTAAGTACTCGAAAAGAAAGAGACAGAAAGGGTGGATAATCCTGAACAAGATTGTTAAAAACAAGAGGAGTTATTTTTTTCTCGTAGAAAAATATTAACACTACACAGACTAGGTAGTTGCGTGAGTAACTTTCACCAGTAGCCAATTCTTTATCCAAGAATTGACAAGAAATGATTATTACTATATACGTAAAAGAAAATCAATAACTCTGAATATCTGAAAAGTAAGAAGGTTAAACCAACTAATAAATAAATAAATTTATTTATTTATACACGCCAATGTGGCGTCAGTCGCGTTAACAGTCGACACATAAATGACGTCAATGTGATGTCATTGACCATTAAAATTTAATAAAAGCGTGTTACACAAGGAAATTGGATAATGTAATATTTTTCATTAGAATTTTAGATAATTTTTCTTTCCGAAATTAAATTTTGAGTTTATTAAGTATTTTTTTATATATAAAATTTATTTTTTTTTAATCTACGATTATTTTTTATGTAATAATTTACGAAATATGAAGGTGCTAGTACAAAGTATTTATTATATTTAAGAATTATTTTAACCAGTTCACTGGTAATGACGCATATATGCGCACCATAAATATTTCTTCCAATTTTTTTAACGGATTTTAATATAACTTGGTACACCCATGCTTTTTGGGTCTACATAATTATTAGGTCTTACCAGTTTTGGCACAAAATGTTGATTTCGCGTTACCAGTGACCGGTTAATATGTAATTTTAATAATATATTTATAATTTTAGTAATATACTTTTAATAATATTTCTATTCTTGCAGCGCAATCTCGATTTACCTGGATACATTGAACATCTTCGTGCGAGTTCTCACCATACTGGCCGGTGGTGGTAACAGACGTAAATAGAGGAGTGGAACGTGATAATTTAATAATGTAACATTAGGATCAAAGTAACTTTAAATTATACATGTATTGCATACATATTTACACTTGATCATAATACTTGCTTTAATAAGAATAAATTGTACAGTAAACTAGTATAAATAACTATAAATAAACTGTCTTAAACTAGTATAAATAAATTTAAACGTTTTATTGCTGCGCATCTATACTTACGCATACATAAATATTTTTGAAACTTGATGAAAAGTTACTATATCGTATATTGTAATATTAAAAGCGACTGTTTGCAATCTCGTGCCTTGTCAAAAACCGTCACGCATTATTTAAAATACTGAAATTTTATTTTACGCTTGAATTTTATCCCGCTACTAAAAAATATATAACAAACATTTCCAATTAAACAATCTTTATTATAATGTTTGAATGAATATTTCTATAACTAGCGCCAAACGTGATCGTTTAGCTGAGTGGTACCTGTCTAGTACAAAGATAACTCGACGTACAGCTTATATTGAACGCCGAATCTATCTAAATGTGAAACCGCATCGAATTTGTCGGTACCCTTGTTATTAATTCATACACGGCGAGAGGCAAAATTACGATGAGCGCTGCGAGGTGTCGGCCGTCGACTCCCACCGTCCCAAATCAAGATCGACCACCGGGTCGATAATTGGCAAGTTTCTCTCTCTCGGTAGCGAAATCACGTCGCGAAGCGGAGAAGAGGATAAATCGAGTCAGCAACCCCCGCGACGAGGAGGGGTTTGCGCGTGCGTCCCCGTCTTCCGTCGTCGCGAAGGGTGAAACTGATGCGCGACGCACGAGGGAGAGGAACGGAGACGGACATGTTGGTTGGAACGAGAGAGTGCATGGTAATCATCGAATGGGAAAGGGAGAAAGAGAGAGAAAAAGAGAGGGACATTGAACGCCGACACCGTAGCCTCGCAGTCTCCTCTCGCTCGCGCTGCGCCGCACGGAGACCCCGTCGTCGCTGCGTTTCCTTTTGTATTTTTGCGTCAGCCAAGTCGCCAGCGTGGTGCCCGACCGTCTCCTCGCTCGCTCGCCGAGCGCATTTCCGACTGTTGTAAGCTCAAGTGCGTCTCCCAGCGACGGATGCGGGTGCGGGACTCCTGTTAGGCCGACGCTCGAAGGACACCGGACAGCGAAGAGGCTCTCCTGCGTCTTGCGGGAGGAGAGACGTCGGTGACCTGTCGACTTGAAGGTGTAAGTGAATTGAACGGTACCGCCTATATGGGGGTGCGCGATTCCACATGAACGCATCGATAATACTTGAGCGTCCCAACTAGCAGAAGCTTCTAAAAGACGTCTAAAGGACGTCTGAAAATTTTTATCCTCTTTTAGACGTCTTTAGATGTCTTTAAGACGTCTTTTAGAACTTTCTGCTAGCTGGGGTACGAATTATCTTTCGAAAACTCAACGGGGGATGAAAATCGCGAGCCTACGGGAAGATCCTCCGCTTACAGTTTACGTTAAAATCTGCGTAGACAAATTCGCTTAAATAATATCTAGGCAACCGACCACCTAATTAATAAGTACATCTTTTCACGAGCAAGATGTTGCCATGTTGCAACGTATTTTTTAGGAAGGAGGACGCTCTTCTAAAAATAAACCATTATTCTCTCTGAAAAAGGGCGATATTATCGAAAGATGCAGAGGAGAATATTAGATTTTTTTTCGATTTTGTCTGAGGGACGATGTAAACCATGGAATTACAGCGAAACGAATCGATGTAATACGTAATAATCTGTAATTGTCACTCGAGTAACCTTGCAACACTGTTTACTATAGAAGATTATAATGAACAAGTACGTGAGGATTACATGTCAATTTGAATGAGCCATATAATGGAAACTGTCGGGTAACTGGAACAACGTATTGATCTCTCAATAACGTCAATAGCTATTCTAAAATCATGAACGGACGAGACTCGAGATATTAAGCAAGCAAGCAAGCATGGCATTTATCTTACTAGCAAAGGATTATAAAATAATTTTCATTATTTAAATTGTATTTAATTTTAAGTTATAATATGGAGAGAGAAAGAGAAAGAGCTCGGTTCATTAACCCACTTTATTTCCTATAATTTTTAATCTAATGAACCTAAAACTATCTTCATTTTTAATAAACTTCAATTTAATTAATACAGGACCGATATATATATATGTATAATATACCATTAATTAGAGAAAACACCATTACGGTCAGCACTAGATCTTGGTAGCTTAATAATATTCGCGTGAATTTTATGTACAATATATTTTTTGCCCTAGCAATCTTCAGTTTCTTCTCTTATGGGGATCTCATTACATCGCCCTAATTGTTCAAAGCTCTAACTCGTTTCGCTCGATCCATAAACCCTTTCTCGTACTTTTTTTTTATCGATTCTAGAATTTTTCTTTTTTTCTGGCCTCGATCGGCTTTTTATAATTCCGATTGAAAGGATCGGTCATATCCGTTTACCTTTCGAACGGATTGTCCGATCATTTAAACCTGGATTTTTTTCTCAGTAAACGGTCGATCGAAAATAACGTATGTATGTTCTATATCGCTCGCGTGCGACCGCTTCGCCGAGGCGAGGGCCCCGAAGCGGAACGCGCGTCGATGCACGCGCACGGCAAAAAGTGCATCTCGTTAACGAGCGAGGACACGCGTGCAAAATTCGCGACACGCGCCGGCGACGCTCTTTCGCTTCAGACAGAAAGAACGGCGTCGCGTCGCGTCGCGTTGCGACGCGGCGCGGCGTGGCGGATCGATCGATCAACGCGTGACTGTCTCTGCGTCAAGTAAAAGAGTAAATCATCAGACCTGACGAAAGTCACTCTAAACCGACTGTCCACATTAATCGGAACTAAAATGAAAATTATATATGAATTATAGTACACATATAGTATATATACACTATATAATTTTAATTAGTATATATACTATAATACTAATTAAAGTATATTATAGTGTATATAGTAGAAGAATCTGAATTTATAGTAATACATAGAATATATAGAATTTCTTCTTCATAAATTCTGCAGTAAATCAGATTCCGGGAAATTTAGATGGCACGAACTCACATGAAAAATAAATAAAATCCTAAATGTATAATATATAAAGAAATTTCTAGAACGGAATTGAGTTTCTGCGGAGTGTTCCAAATATACTAAAATATATATATATATTTTTTTTGCTACAGAACTTTCAAAGAGTTCAAAGTAAGCTTTTAAAGAAAATGTTTAAAGAGAATCAATAGTTAGGAGGGTCGATAAGGACGCGATTGTTCACGTTCAGCTCTACATAAAAATTTTTAGAATAATGCGAAATTTCCTTGGCGGGTCGTCTGTAATACATTATATACTTTTCGAAGGAGAAGGCGCACATCGCGAAAGAATACACGAGAGATTGGAAAGCGAGATGAGGGAGCCTCGGGGCTACCTAAGGGTTGTCGCGCACGTGCGAGACAGAGATGACGCTACGTAGACGACAGTGCCGTTTTACCTAGGGTAGCAACAACGTGCGGTCCGCAGTTTCCTTGTGCAAAATATAAAAACAAATTTAACAGCACATTGTCTCTAAATCTAATATATATCCTTTTACGAAAAAGTTTCGTTTGAAAATCAGAGAAAGTTTAGTTCTACAGATACATCTGTTAATTAATATCTCAATACATAATGTGATTTTATCTACTTGAAATTTTGCTTATAACAAAACTTTTAATAGCCAGTTAGCTAAAATATGAAATCAAAGAGTTAGTTTCTATACAAATCCGTTCTGATTTCTCTTTGTTATGCATTTATATTATAGAGAAATAACACGAAAATTACGCGATAGATGTAGGTCAACGTATACAAAAAAAATTCATATGGATATAAAATTTCTAATATTCCACAACTCGTGCTACTGTTATGTGAAACACACGCAACAATAAAATGCAGCATAATTAACACAAGAAGCGCACAATTGTTCGGTGTAATAAAATACCTACGTGTAAATTTACGTGTCAAGACGTTTATGGCACGCGTACATTTAAGGGCGACGCCAAAATCTCAGTCGAACCAGAGTCGGTTATGCAGCAAATTTCCAACTATATAATTCATTAAATTGTCTCTATCTATATAATCCTAATCTCTCCTCTTCGTCGAACAACAAAACATTAATAGTTTAATCAGTGTTAACAAGATGCTACAGGTATTATACCTGCCAAATTAATCGCCGATCAAGTTAATCGGAATTTGGTCGAAATCACCCTCGTAAAATCAGGATACAAGGGCGAAGGGAGAGAGAGAGAGAGAGAGAGAGAGAGGGGGCGCGAAGTCTCCGGGTGCCGGAACGTGCGAAATCATCCCTGAGGCGGAAGCGGGGGATATTGGCGAATAGGGGGACGGGAGAGTGAACGGGGCGGGGGTGGGACGGTGGAGACGAGGGTGTCGGTCGCGAGTCGATAAACCGCGGGGCTGAACGCGGAGAGGCACCCTTGCGCACGGCTACAACATGGCGGACGGTGAGTCCCATTCCCTTTTTTTCCCTCGGCAGCCCTCTGCCGAATGCCGGCCGGAGAAGCCGGTGGAGTCGGCGGAGAGTTCGAGCGTGTGTTTCGCGCGATCGATTCGCGGCTCCGTTCTTGCGCCCGATCGGCAGCCTCTCGGGGCTTTTCGCGAAGAATCTCCGCTTCCGAACGCGCGCTCTCTCTCTTTCTCTCTTTCTGTCGCTCGAGAGAAGGGTGACCAGTGATCGGCACCGAAGTGCGTGCGCGAAGATTCGTCCCTTTCTCCCTTCGTCTCTGTCTCTGTCTGTCCATCTCGAAGGAAACGGTGAAATTAAGCCGGCCGCGTTCTTTTTCAGACGAGGATCAATCGATATGCGACTCAGGGAGTCCGTCTCGGTGCCGCTGCATCCCGGTGGACTGAACAACAAGTAAGTAATCTTCTTGACGACGAGACCGGAATCGGAAAGAGGGTGGTTTAATTGACGGCCGGCCGGGCCGACGGACGATCATGTCGGCGGAGATAACGATCGTCCTAATCGAGGGAAACGGACGCGGAAGTTGAGAACGCCGCAGTTCATGGAAAAGCCGTCACACTTTGTTCTCCATATTACGTAATGTGTTTCTCAAGTGCTGGTTTTAGTGGCCCTTACATCAGAGCCGTTTTTAGCGGTCAATGTTATTTTATAACGAGCCGCGCGTTCTTTCTAACGCTTATAGAATAGCTCACACCAGTTGAATGTCCTCCTACACTGTTAAATATTAAAGAATGAAATGTTATTTGAATTAATACCTTGAGTTAAATAACATTTTGTTATTTTTAACAAAGTATTAGTTTAAAATAATAAATTTCAACACACCTGGAACGTTATTTGACTCAATTGGTATTAGTTTAAATAACATTTCATGTGTGTCGAAATTTATTATTTTAACACAAAACAGTATTATTTTAATTGCATTAGTTTAGTTGAATTAACATTGTTTTAGTTAAATTAACGACATATTGAGTAGGAGCAGTAGCGACCTATAGGAATTGTTCAAAATGAAGTTTAAAATTGAGTATAATTTGACACTATGAATTTAACAGTGTATTTTAAGCACTTTAGTAATTCAAAAATCACTTATTACGTTTAAAATCTTTACCGCCTTTTTGTATAATGTGTAAAATCGAATTGAAGATATAATCTTCTTTTTACCCTGAAGAAATGAGAAAATTATTGGTCCTTTTTTAGCTGTGAATTACGGAAACTATAGAGCCTTATCACTTATTATGTTTAAGGATGTATGGGTGACATCTCAAAGCATTACCAAAAATCTAAAAATTTTATAGATTGTTCTATTATTACGTCTAAGTATCTGTGTAAAATTCCAGCACAATTCTCTTACTGGTTTAAAAGTTATTGTAATTAAGGATGTATTAGAAGTATTTCAAATATATTCAGAAAGTGCTGTAAATTGTTTCTAAATTAAATTAAAAATACTCTGTCAAATTTTGAAGTTATTTAAAAGTTATTTAAGTTTAAAGTTGATAAAATTAACATTGTCCTTTATAGAGAATCGACACTTTGCTAATATAAATAAAGTATAAATAAACCATTAAGATATTTCTTAAACTTTTTTTATGAGTAAAACATACATCATCATTGATATTGTATTTTAAGTTTCAAAACTTTTTGCCACAAAAAATTTTTTTTAATTGTTTAAACAATACTAATTATTTAAATAACAAAAAATTATACTCAAACTGTTAACGGTAATCCTTTCTAACATATAAAAAATTTTGAGTTGTTTAACATACATGCAAAGTCTTTTTTTATTGAAAGTTTAACTTTTAGGACTGTACGACACATACATCCTTAAAATCTTCACCGCCTTTTTGTATAATGTGTAAAATCGAATTGAAGATATAATCTTCTTTTTACCCTGAAGAAATGAGAAAATTATTGGTCCTTTTTTTAGCTGTAAATTGCGGAAAGTATAGAGCCTTATACAATTTATTAAATATTAACTTAATTAACTTAATATTAACTCTTTCGAATTTGGAAAAGTTTAGAAATTAAACACGAATTAGCGCATTTCTTTGAAAGAAATTGAAGGTAGTTCTTGATAGCAAAAGAAATATGACAGTTGCTTTGACTAAACGATTTAAATCGAATTTTGAATTTAAAATAAATGATTTAAAAATCCACGCTAAATAGTTGCTGAAACATTCCAGGAGCAACAAAAAAAAAACGATAGACGAATTATTTCTGTAATGTGAAAAATTATCAATTTATTTTTGTTATTTCAATTTTAGAAACGATATTTTGTTATTCGCATTCTTCCACGCGTGCATACATCCTAGCGATACGAGCATACGCAACGCCGCGTACGCAGACGTCACAGGCTGCAAATGTCAGTCACCGTAATCTTTGCCTGACCAAGTCGCCTGATTATTTCCCAGTTATAAGTTAACGCTAAATATAAACGTCTGATCCCGCTTCCGCGACGACCGTAGGCGTGCTGCCGCCTATACCGCCTCGGCATCGGCGGCGTGCCCGAGGTGGTATACCTAACAGCAACGCTAGGTAGTATCGATCCACCTGGACTCATTTCTCGGTCTCGCACGCAGCCAGCTCCGCAGGCACAGCCCGAGCCGGAGCGTCGTCGGGGCCGGCGAGATCGGCGATCGCAACGAGAATAACGCGGCCCAGGTGCCGCCGGCCGTCAGTCCCGTGTCGGCGGGCTACCCGAGCGACGAGTCGGCGGACTTCCGGCTGGCCGAGGACACCACCACGTGGTCCTCCCTGGCGATCGCGCGCGACAACGTGCAGCAGAGCAACCCGTCGACGCAGCAGCGATCCGTCAACGTCAACAATAATCTCACCGAGCCGAGGATACGAAGGAACAGCTCCGTCGAGAGCCTCGCCAATTACGAAGGTGAGCGTGTGTTGCGTGTGTGCGTCGCTTTATAAACTTATATCGATTTAAGAAGAACCGATGCTCCTTTAAAAAAATATGCAATACGATTTACTCTCTTACTCTTTTTTTTTATGATTAATAATTGAATTATCCAACCAAAATGACGATTATTCCCTTAAATTCAGCGGAGATATCGCTATTGATTATCTCCTACGTCGACATGTATGCTATCTATATTCTTCTTCGATTATTCACTCACGCGTGAAATAATTCGTATGATTGACGCATATATATTTTGTCGATGCGATACGGCCGATTCGTATTGTATATACAAAATTTTAATCGCAAATCGGAGAAATGTGATAAATTAATTTCGGAGAAGAGAAACTGCGATAGAGCGTAAAGAGGATTTAGAAAGACGAAAAAGAGAGAAAATAAGTAAAAGACCTGTATTGTTAGGCACGGTCGAAGAGCAATCCGCCAACGTAAACAACAATCTAACCGAGCTGAGGATACAAAGCAGCAGCTCCGTCGAGAGCCTCGCCGATTACGAAGGTGAGCTGCTTCGTCCCCGAATCATCCCATATGCGCACAATTGAATCGCGTTGAGAAGACGCGAGAGCTTCTCAATGCGATTGAATCACGATGCAATCCATAAAGAAAAATTCCACGTAACAAAAAATAAGCGAAGAGATAATTCTAAGGTAGATGGAATGGTAAAACGAACAAGACGTATTTTTTTTTTGTCGATCATATAGAAATCTTTTAAAGAATATCTATTAGACAATGAGCGGATGCACCTGAATCATTGGATCTATTAACTTCGCAGATCGCCACTTCTATCGAGCAATTGATTGGCCTATTTTTTAGTCACGCTTCTCTCAAGTGCCACTCCATGCACGACGCCCGGGATTTTATTGGAAAACAATGACGGTTGAAGGTTTCGTTGCAGAGGAGCGACAAGGCGAACTTCGATATTTTCCACTGGCTGCCATTAATAACGGCGTATATCCTTGACATTAAACCGTTATCGGCCGTAAAGTGCAGGCACGGGATTTTTAGTTTAACCAAAGTCACTCGCGTGGTCGTGTTGCGGCGCAAAATGTGGTACGCTTTCGCGATAATTAGCTCTCGCAATGTGCGAGGACTATGGACATGACTTATTTTAAATCTACTAATTGCAATCTAAATTCAAAAATTATCAACGCAGAAGCAAAAGGGTGTGGAAATCAATTATTTATGAAATGTAAAATGTCTAGAAATCTATAGAATTTCAAGCAAATCTATGAAGTTTAATGTTACAAAATATTCCAGTAATTTGAAACTTAAGCTACGTAGCAGCTGATAATAATTCACCGTGTTAATCTGTCCCATTAAACCGAGGATCCATATATGCGAAGGACAGTTTATAGAAAGAGTGCAGTCTATGCAGCTTTGCACAAGTAATCATGTATAAAATCAAAGATCTAGTGATTGTTCATGCATCACTGACCGGTCCATCCGATGACGACCAACAGAGCGACGATCACGGTACCAAGAATTCTCCGAGACAGAGAGAACCGTTAAAACCGGGGAATTTATTCTTATCGATGTGTACGGAAACGAGTCGTGTCGTATGTGTGCGTCAAGTATCGCGGGTGGGCTGTGAGAGAGACGATCAACATTCCCTACGAGCGCTGCACGAGCCGACCGCGACCGCGATGATGACGATGAGTCACCGGGTTACGATCCGTCCAATTATTCGGCCTGTGTGGCTGGAGACGAGTGTAACCGCGAAATGTTGCAGGGCGTAACTCCCCGCACGAGAACTCGTCGCGCGAGCTGACGCCGTCCGAGTGGTCCGACTGGTCCGAGGAAGGGAACCTGCCGGCGGGCTGCCGCGGCATCGTCAACCCCAACTACCCCGGCTTCCAGCATCTGGCGCCTTCCCTGCTGTCGGACACCGACCTGACCGAGGACGAGCACGACAGCTATTCCGATTATCCGCCGCTCCATCACCACCATCACCGCGACGAGGTGGCCCCGTTGCCGGAGAACGACAACGAGTACAACAACAATATCGACGACAGCGTCAATCATCTCTGCGGCCAGCGCAACGATCGCAAGATCTTCTACGAGAAGCCCAAGTTCAACATACAGGTAATATCCGTCATTTGAGCGGATTGATCGTACTTGTATTAGCTTGAAAATGAAAGCGTCACGGAGAATTACAAAGATGATCGGGAGATGTGACAAATTCAGAAGTCTGTAGATATGAGCGACATTTATTACACAATATTTGAAAATATGTCACATGTTATCTTGAAAAAAGTTAAGTTCAATTCTATGTCAAGGTTCTCAATTCTAAGATTTGTTTTCTTTTCAAGGCAAAGAACTCCGAAGATGTTGAGTGCCGGATGAGACATTTGTTTTTTAACAGCGAACAAAATACATACCTGGATGACTTGTTCTTTTTATCCGGAACTTTCTTCGATTCTGAGACCTTCCGTTTTCAAATGTTTTAACAAAAAGATTTCAACCATTCATCGAATCGTCGATGAATGGTTAATTTATCTGTCCCCATTGAACTAAAAAGAACGTCCGATTCCTCTGCGTTGGCATTCATCATCAGCAAAGGGATTAGACCAATTCGGTTTGCACGAGTCACGTCACGACAATCGCGCGAATTCGTTCCGGGATGAGTCAGTCAAACTTGTCACTGGCAAAATCGCGGGCGACAGTCGGCGACTGTCGTATCAACGCGTAAAAATAATCGAGCGCGTCCTCCTACGAGCGTACGCCCGCTCCGTGACATCATCATACCGTTCTCGTCTCTCTCCGTGTTCCAGACTGTGACCTCTCTGTACGAGGCGGTGGTGCCGCCTTCGGAAAAGTGCATCAACTACGTGAAGAGCGTAGAGATCTCGAGGTCTGCGGAGAAGACGCTCTCGCCGGAACCAGAGGAAGTCGTCGTGAACGGCATCGTCGAGACGGATATAACCCATCTGACGCTTCTGGACGAGCGGGAGGAGAGTCTAGCCGACCCGGTGGACCAGCGCGCCCCCGATCTGTCGCAGGTGACCTTCAAGGATAAACGTGAGAGGGAGGTACCCGTCGAGGTCGAGCTGGTGGAGCTGACCACCAGCGTGAATGAGAGCCTGCAATTCCCGGAGATCGAGGAGATCCTGGACTCTGGGAAGACCAGCGAGATCGGCGAGGTGAGCCTAAAGGTGACTTTTGCGATAACGATTCGTTAAGATTAAGTTAAGAGATCTCGACAATTTTTATAATACAACAATTACGAAATGTTATTATTAGTAAATTCAAATAAAGATTGCTCAAGCCGCTTGTAATTTACCCGGGGGAAAAGTTTTTCATGTATAATTATGTATTTCTTTTTCTTGTATAATCTTTTGCATCGTATACTAGAAAAATAAGAAGATTTTAAAAATAATAAATGTGAATAATTTTGTTGTTTCTACGAAAAAGTAAAGTTTCAGGAAATTTAAAAAATTACCTATATGTAATTATTTATAAATGTAATAAAATTGTGTAAAATATAATTACATATAGAGTATTGCATAATTTAATCACAATATTACTTTTTGTAATAAATACATGCAAAAGTTATGTATTATTATTATTATTATTATTATTATTCACTTACTCTTCTTATTATTTTTCTGACATATATGAACAGAGATTATACGAGAGAAAGAAAACATATGGAAAAATATTTTATATATAATTATGTATAAAAACATTTTTCCCAGGTGAAGTACATGACTTAAAATAATATCTAAAGTAGACGTTTAATTCACTTGATTTTATTTAACATTTTCAAATTGTATTCTGTATTATAATTAACATTTAACTATTATGGTCGTATTTAACATTTAACAATCTTGTATTTACTTATAATCTAAGCTAAAGCCGCCTTGAATTCCATTAATCCCTAAATCCCGTTGTTGCCGATTATATTGTTCCATCCATAATTAATACTTAATTATCATAGAATACACAATTTCCGCGGCTTCTCTGTCTGAGGCCCCTTCAATGTTATTATGCAATTGATTTGCATGACAATTACTATCCCGACTAATCCTACTTCCTGTCATTGGTGCCTCTCGCGCCTGTCTGATTCGCGACGTTCTCGCGCTACGGTCGATTAAACGCGAAAATGATTTCGATGTGGGCGCACAGACGGAGGACGTCGCGGTGGAGCACATCGACCTAATACGCGAGGCAAAGGAGCTGCCTCACCCAGATCGCTCCAAAATAGGCAACCGTCAGCCGGTGACGACGACGACGACGACGTCGACGGGCGGTTCGGCCGACGACGACGAGTCGGAGAGCAACAGCGACTACTCCGAGGGCTTCGCCGAGGAACGGCCGACCTACACGAAGCTGGAGGAGATCGATCTGCTGTCGAGCATCGGCCGTGACATCGGCGTCGATCTCGAGAAATACGCCCAGCCGGTGCCGGACGTGGTCGCGATGGAGTCGATCGAGAGTATGCGCCAACCGCGGCCCGCCCCGATCGTCAAGAATCACGTGGACACCAACAAGCTGTTGGATCGCGACCTCCCGGAGGCGTCCAGCGCCGACGCCCGGAAGAAGGAGAAGATGGCCAAGAACCAGGCCAAGCGCCGTCAGCAGCAGCAACAGCAGCAACAATCGCGAAACTCTAATTCCCAGAGGCGTCCCGATAAGCGCAGAGTTGACATCGATAACGGATCTGGTAGGTATCCCAACGCGTGTCATTTCATTCTATTTATCCTATTATTCTAGTTTTTATTTCCGATTATATCTCTTTTTATTATCGTTTTATTATTACATCTATTAAGATTAGATTCTATCATTTATAATACTTTGCTATAGTTAGTCTTCAAATATTAATTGTAACTTAGCTCTTAATATGTAGTTTGTATATTAATGTAAATTTATTTATTTAACAACTTTTTATTACTGTAAATTATAATTAATAATTTTATAGAATAGGTTTCTTAGAGAACGTAGATATGTTACTAATATATTTCTTTACAACTTTCCATATATTTTTCACATTTTTATGCGCAAAACATACTCTTCTTAATGAATATGCGCAATACATGTTATGGCCTATCCTACGGCGAGTCAGGTAATTAACTGACTCGCTTTTCAGTAATTGGAAAAATAATTGCTCTTGCATTATCAGCGGTGATTGCGAGTCAGTAATTATTATAAGTAATTTCACACGTGCCTTGAAAGTGCTATTTTTAAATAGCTACTCTTTTTCATTTACCTTAATCAAGTTTATTATTTTCAACATTAAATTCAATATTTGGTTTCTTAAATTAAGCTTATATCAGAATTAATTAATTAAATATTAATCAACTTATAATTGAGCAATAAGATTTTCTTGACAGTTTTTATATTCAAATCTTCCGAAATAAATATTAAATTTTTAATTAAAAAATTGATATCAATAAGCGATGAAAATTTGTAATGAATTTGAGACACGCTATATAAAGATATATATGTTTATTAATTACGACCCTTGTGAGAAATATACGGTTGAATCGAGATAAGTCTTAATTTTTGACCGACCACTCGAGATTACGTGCATGCGATGGTCCGGCACTCACTGGTTTCCGTTCGGCTGTTTTGGTCGTGCCTGCTTCGCCACGTCGCGTCGTCGCTGTAAAAGTTTCTCACGTTTGACATTCGCTGTTAAAGGTGGCTTCGACGTTTACAACATCGAGACGGCAATGCCAAAGATCGATCTGGACGCGATCGAGTCGCATCTCAGAGCTGCGCGCGAGGAGGAACGTCGGGTGAGTAATCAAGATTCTTTTCCACACTTTTATTAGCAATTATTTTTTACTTGGGGATTACGGACTTACGTAGGGATCTCATTGTACAAATTTAATAACAGTACATTGCTTCTTTCTTTAAAGTGTTATATACAGCTCAAGTCGTTCTTTTTTTATTGAAGTGTTACACCTTATACGCTCTTAGATAATATTGTAAAAGAGGCAATTTTGCGTATATTTATCTACTAATTCATTCTTCGATACGTAATGCAATTCTATTGATTTCCAATATTTTCTTTCTTATACAGAGATAAGTTCTTAAATTAACTCGAACTCTCGGGTCAATGAGAGCCTTCGGTTCATTCACACTCCTGTCCGACTTAACGTATTCCAATATCCCATCTGGTTATCGTGGACTCTTGAATACGTTCGGCAAACACCGATTAGAGCGTCAATTCTGTCTAAGGTTTCGCGTTTGCGTCGAATGCATTTTGCGGGGGCATCTGTGTGAGTAGGCGGACGCCGTATGTAGGTCCCTATTTGATACGAGAACTTCGAGCAGACACGTACACGTAACAAGACTTCCAAAGGAAATGACTCTCGAGCTTCAGATTTTTTAAAGGCTGCTGTAGTGGAACTTTCCTTCTAGTTCAGTATACTAGAATTTAACGATGAAGCAATTAAGGGGAACGATTAAAAATAAAGGAGAGTGATTACTTAGCATCACGGGCGTGATAATTTATATCGTGCGACCTTGATACACTCGATGACTTTGAACGGAGTGCATGGATCGATAATAAACAAATCGTTTAGATATATGTGTAACTTTTCGATCATTAACGCGAGAGAAGAGTGCACAATTTCGCTGCCTACGCACTCTCGTTTTGACACGACGACAGATTTTTTACTCTTGCCCGCCTAGATCTAGAGAGCGGTGCAGCATCGTGCTCCGAATGTTGAATCGCGCACAGGGCAGAAGTCACGCATGACCAGTCAACCGAAGCGCTTTACGCACGACCCCCCGAAGATGATTTAACGATCTTTTGTTGCAACGACGCGACTGACGCTGCGGTTCGCATAGCGCAATAAGTTTGGAGCGCTTTCGCGTGCGGCAGATGAATCCCTTTCCAGTAAATATAATACAATTGTGCAAATTGAATGCATAACTTTCTACTTCGTGTGCTTGATTATTGCACGGTGAAATACACCGTAGTTGCATAATTGTTTTATGTTGTTTCTATGAAAATATGCCTAAAGACAATAAACGATTTAAACCAATAGAAACCTTTTGAGAGAGAAATTATTTAAAAATTAATTAAGGTTTTTTTCTGTAATTATATTCTTGTTCATATTCTTCAACTTTATTGAAGAAGAAATTTTGGTGACTTTACGTTTTGCATAAAGTTCACTATAAAATAGCCATGCTTTTGTGTCTTTAAAACAGTGCGTTTAATTTCTCAAGTTATCAAGCAAGTTATCAAGTTACCAAGTACACTAAGTAATACGTTACGAAAGGCATATAATGTACACGTGCAATGTATAGCGCAAAACGCAATATAATGCAAAACTGATAATGTTGAGTCATCAACTTCCTTGCGTTTGAAAGTTTTACTCCCGAACGGGACTGCGAGAATGTATCTCACTATCAAGCCATTCATTCCGAAAGCTATCATACTATAGGCGTCTATACGGAGCGCGCGGCACCGCGGATACGATTCTCCACCCATTTTCCGGAGCGAATTGTAAACTCGGAAACGCGGCCGACAGGCACAGAAGTCAACACACTCTCTCGTCCAGCACTTTCACCAAGGATCCCCGTGAGAAGCCTTCCTAGATGCTAGGCTCAAGTAGACAGGGCCACCACCACGATCGCCGCCAACCACCACCATCGGCCGTTGAACGCCTCCTCCGCGGCCAGCAAACCTTAACGAAGGATCTCACTCGACTCGCCTTGCAGTAGTCTCGTGCCGTCTTGGTCTCGCGCGCGTGTAAATCTCGTGACTCGTCCTCGAGGTCGGTTGCACCTCGGCAGCCTTGGTCTCGACCCGAGTCCGATCGGCGGATTCCCTTTCTAGATTACTGTTCTACCCGCGATAGCGCAGAAAAGAGAGAAAGCGAACTTGCGAAGCGAGCGGAAGGAGAAGAGCGTAGTACAAGGAACTCTTCGAGAGACAAAAGTTTCTGATAGAACTGCAGATAAATTTTACGAGAAACGAAGCTCTGTTCATCCGAGGTGCGTGATCATGGGCAGCAGCAACAAGTCGCGCAAGCATTACAAGAAAGACTCGAGATTCGTCGCGGATCTCTACACGTTCACTTACGACGACGACTTGGATTGTGTAAGGGATGCGAAGGACGAAGGGCGACAGCGTATATCCGATGTAACTTACAATTAGACACGAAGTGAGATAAACGCTGGGAGCTGACGCGTTGAAATGTGGATCGCAATTAAATTCGCTCTGTGACTCGGGGAGCGCGGAATAATCTGATGTTTATCGCGTTTCATTCTTTTCACTTTCAAGTGACAGATTGACATTGATCGTTCCCGTTTTAAATTACTGAAGCGCTGTTTTCAACGAAATCATCAAGCTTTGCAGCTTGACACGTCTTTTTTAACGCGCGAATCTTAATTTTTATAATATCTTTCGAGCAGTATGTTAGGAGATACCTGAGTTACATCTTTATCTTAATTCTTGATTGATTAACATAATGTCATTAAGTGTGCGCGAGCATTATTTTGTCCTTGTTTAATATTTAATAAACAACAAGGGTGAAAGATTCCACGAGCGTTGCGAGCGTTAAATGGAACACACCCTCTATATATATATTTTTTTCTTGGATTACTTAATGCAAATTAACATTGCAAAGAATTAGTTGTAATGAAGTAACAATTTAATATATTGATTCAAAATTAGTTCATACCAATATTATTTGTGTATATACATTATACATAATTTTAAGAATAATGTGATAGTCGAGAACCATATCTAACATATATTGCAACAAAAATTAAGGAAAATAGAAACATTGTTTATTATTACATTGATTTTATTACAATGTTTAACAAAAGATGACTTTTTTTCGAACACAAGGGTAAATAATAGTTTTTTGGATTCTTGAATGTGATTCCATTTACCAAAGTACTCTATCAAGTCACAATTTTGAGAAATTTGTGGTTAAACTTGCAAAAAGGACATTCAACAATCGTTTTTTAATCTGTTCTTTGCTCTCTTAAAGTATATACGTATGTATATACTTTATAAAAAATATAATTTTATACATGAGATACGCACATCTTTATGATATCTTTGAAGATTCCTCAATTCTTCATAAGGAAACAGGTTGTTTCTTCTATTTTATTCGCTTTTATTTCCATTTTTAATGCGCGTTCCTTATAAATTTTATTTTCCATTGAGAGTTCTCTTTTTTTTCGCAAAAAGGTCATTTTTCATATGCTTAATATCTTCCTTGTGTTTGTGAGTGAGTTCAGAAAATTTATTAAAGTAATCTTTTGGTATTGCGTTTTAAATTCATGTAATTCGCACTGCGGAGCAGATAATTGAGCTTCAAGTTCTGAAATTTAAACTCGCGGCACAGACATCGAGTTGACAATTTTCTTTTTATAATAATCCTATTTCCATATTGTGTTCTTGTTTCGCTTTTTCCAGTTTGTTTAACAATTCTCCAATGTGCGTTTCAAGAGTTTCGATCTGTTAAAGGTTAAACAAACCCGTTTAACAACCCGTTAAACAAACGAAACATAAGAGAACTATATATTGTTAATACAGCAGTTTAGGTAGCAGTGTGGTCTAGTAATAAAGCGCCAGACTCGTAACCACGAGAAACCGGGTTCGAGTCCACCTGATCACAGAAATTTTAATATTTCAAACTGCACCCCTCCCCTCGTATGAGAAATAAAAAGGGAACTCTCGTACGAAGAAACTGGGCTCCGACTTTCAGAAGAGACGTTATAAGCTCTATTTCTAATAATTGAGAGCGAATAAGTATCAAGATATAATATAAAACAACTATGATAAACATCAGGCAGAATTGCAATTTGGTAAACAGAGTCGTATTCATCGTATTAAAAAAATATATATTATTAATAAAATTGAATATATCAATAAAATTATGTAAGTTTTTGCCAGGGTTCAAAATAATGCATTACTTTTTGTAATGTATTACGGTTTTATTAAAAATTATTTTTTAAATAACCAATACGAAGGTTTTCAATTACGCATTACTTTTTAAATAATCAATGTGGTTTTTTCTATTACGCATTACTTTTTAAATAATTAATGCAATTTTTTTTATTACGCATTACTTTTTAAATAATTAATGCGATTTTTTTCATTACGCATTACTTTTTAAATAATCAATGCGATTTTGTTTATTACGCATTACTTTTTAAATAATCAATGCGATTTTGTTTATTACGCATTACTTTTTAAATAATCAATGCAATTTTTTCATTACGCATTACTTTTTAAATAATTAATCCGATTTTTTTCATTACGCATTACTTTTTAAATAATCAATGCGATTTTGTTTATTACGCATTATTTTTTAAATAATCAATGCGGTTTTTCCATTTTGGATTACTTTTTTAATAATTAATAAGTAAAGAAATAATTACTTTTTAAAAAATCAATAAGTAATGCATTATATTTTAACTTGAATTTTCATTACTCTGGTTTTTGCGTAATGAATCCACCTATCGTTGAAGCACTTGTCAATTAATTGAAACGATTTGTCACAATTTGACACAAATCGCTTCAATGACAGTTGGGGTCACTATACAAAAACTGACATAATTTAATGATATATTTGATTTTAATAATATATATTTTTTAACGTACAACGTAATGCACAAGAATGAGAAATAATAATTTTCCGTAGTTTTTTTGAACGCTGAATACGACTCCGTTTACCAAATTGCTCTTACACGTCACAATTTTGAGAAATTTGCAGTGAAAGTTGCAAAAAAAGGGCTATTTTAGTGTAGGAGAGACCTGGGCTGTCACACTTTTCAAATACTGATTTTTAAAAAAATGTTAACAATATTTTATAATATTGTACAGTACTTTATAATGTAGCTACATCCTTTAGGTATAAGAAAAAAAATATTAGACTTATATATATTTATACACAAAAAAGTTATTTAATTCTAAGCAAGATCGTGAAAATGTGACGACTTACCCCATACCCAGGGTTGGTTGTCACATGACTCTGGATTGATTGTCATGTATCTTTCATGTAGAGGAAACATACGACAAATAGTTCCTGTTTTAATATTTTATTAAAGTTAGTGCTAGTTTTTGGTAAATTTAACTTAATAATATATTGCAGCGTGAATTAAACAAAAAATTAATAATTTTCATAAACTGTGTAATATAATTCTCATAAACTTAGACTAAATGAAAGAATAATTATTCTCAATAAACTTTGTAATACTTTCATAAACTTTGAGTAAATAAAAGAATAATAATTCTCACAAACATTGAATCCTATCTCATTTGAGACAACTTACCCTAAATGATCATGTTGAACAAAGAAGATTATATTTATAAACTATGTTGCAATGACGGTTAACTAAATACAGGAAAAATTATCTAAAACTATAATATTTCTTATAACAAAAAAAAATTACGACTAGTAATTCCAATAACCAACGGAACAATAAAAATAAAGGCAAGAAAAATTTACTCACAATCTCCAATTTAAAAAAAATGCTTGTAAATATCACATGCGATGTTTTTGAAACGAGCTATTTCGTACATCCGACTAACACGATAGGAGCAACCTACACTATAAAGAAGAATATTCCTCAATGTATTAAGTGAGATATAAGCTTTGTGACAACTTACCCGTGTGACTTCTAGCCCCGGTCTCCCCTACTTTGGTATATTATAACTTCGATATGTGATGTGTTGGGGAAGTTTTATTACAATCAAAATTTAGTATAAATTGTTTAGGATTCGTGACGTGTGATAGAACAATTTATAGTAAATGGGTTCGTATTCAGTGTCTAAAAACGAAATGGAAAACGGTCACCTTCGTTCTTGTGAATTTTTTTGCTGAACAGTGTACTAAAACTGACTTATCATATTTTTTCACGTTTGTTGTTGCGCAGCAGCGAGCGATTATCGCGCGGCATACTTTATAGCTTCAACACTTTAAAGAGCGAAAATGTCAACTAGCATCGGCTTTTAAATGTTTTAACGTCAGAGATATGTTGATTCGAAACTACTATTCAGAATCTTAACGTCACAAGTTATTTTAAAATACAATGGAATCCATCAGAATTCAATTGCAAGATGCATGAGAAATTACCACATTTCTCAGTCGATCTTGCGATGCGTGAATCTCGTTTGCGTGGTGATCAATGCAAGTGCATTGGAACGATTGCATTATTACATCTGGGTGTCAGGCTCGCATGTGTCAGACTTAACAAGATTCCAGATTCCTGTTCGTGTTGTCGCTGTAACAGGAAGGTCGGCGAACCGCGCGATTCGGTACGGTTCCGGACCGACGCAGGCGTGAAAGTGGGTCACGGAAGTGACTCGCGGCGGTGCTAATGAACAAGCAGATTTTAGCGTGGAAGCAAGTCCCGCTGCTGCGATTGCAATTAACTTAACTTACACTACGGGGTTTTATCTATTGAACAAATCTGCAATTTGAATCTGAAATTCCGGACGATTGTAAAAGCTATACCGAATTATTCTTGTGGCATTCCACGACTTTTAGGAGGTGTTGAGAAATTTGGAAGATACTGTTTTCGACTATCACTAACGTATATCCGATTCGTTTTCGAATCTACGGAAGTCTGTCGCCCTTCGCAAGAGAATATAAAGTAATGTCGCCGCGTTTCATGAAAGTAACAAGCGTTAATTTGTGAAAGTGGCGTCAAGATGACGAAGAGGAAGCCACCACGGAAACGGATAAGCCCCCGGAACTGGTCGTGGAAACCGAGAAACCGAGAGAAACGAAGGGAGAGAATTTGGAAAGGCCTGATTACGAAAGGGAAGATTTGATTACTCGATTCGACAGAGTTGTACGAGGCGAATTTGATCTGCAGGTGTGAATTAATTCGACAAACGTGCGAGTGGAACGTATGCGAAGGTTTAACGACCGCAACAGCATGTATTTGTTGACATCGAAAACTATCTGAATTTATGATATTATTGTTACCCCTAACTGTTGTATGATATTTACTTCTAATTATATTGCATAAGATTAATAAGGTGGATTAGATTGGACGTCTGACTGAATTTTCAGATGCTTTCTATTCTTCAATTTTATATCCGGAATTCACAAATTTTGATTTATTTTTGATAGAACACATCTAAGTTTTGAGTTAAATTCACATATTGTAGGAAGTCGTTGACTTTTTGAGTTTCCTAAAAACTAAAAGTTTTAAATCCAAGTGCAAGCGTACTTGCGTCCTGTCGAATTGTGCTATCATATCAGTTTGTTCAATATGTAAAGCGTTTAGTGACTATCGCGGTTCATGAAAGTAGACTAACATACTTTTTTCTTGTGTTTACAGCGACGAAACGATCGCGAGGAGATTAGAAGGAGACTCGCGATGGGGCCTGATGCCGAAGATTTGCGCGCCGAACGTGGACGAAAACCGAGTCTCCAGTCGCGTCTTCAGAGTGGTCCGTACAGATTTAAATTTTAATTTTCGTTATGATAGTATCGGATAATAATTAAGTAAATGAATAAGAGAATGCGTGAGTAATTCATTTTTAAAGTGACAGGCCATCACACAAATTATTAACAGATGGCATATATGGAAATTTTATTTTTACTTACTTTTATTTGCAGGAGAGAGATACATACTTAATTATATTCCTTATTATTAATACATTGATAGGAGCAAATGATCAATGAATCGTCAGCTCAATTTTTTTACATGTTTTATGATTAAAATGCCAAGTGACGGATCAATCAAATGCATCTGCGCAGGAATGAACCTCCAGATCTGCTTCATGAACGAAACATCGTCGGACACTGAATCCCCGGGTTCGGAGAACGACACGTCTCCTGGATCCACGCCCACGTCCCTCAATTCGAAGCAACTCGATGGGAAGCAGGCACCAACGAGACCACAGATGTTGAGTCTTCCATCTCTAAGACTCGACTCGAACTCCACACCGCCGGTCGATGAGGCTGACTTCTTCGCGCGACAAGCCAGACTGCAGACCGAAGCGCGAATGGCTCTGGCACAGGCCAAGGAAATGGCACACATGCAGATGGAAGTGGAGAGACAGAGACTGAAGCAGAGCCCCATCACCGAGATGGTGCGATGCAGCTTGGAAAAAGTAAGTGGGAACTCTAATTCGTTGATTAATAATAGTCTAGATAACATAGACTCCATTTATAGTAGAAGAACTCCGCATAAAGGAAGCCGACAAAGGAAACATATGTTATAAACTATAAAACAAATCTTAATCTGCTATTTCTATAAATCGATAACGATTATTATTAAAGGAAGAACAATATGAACACTTCGGTGCGGATTCTTGATAAATACATGAAATTCAAACAGACACTTAAACAAGATTTGTAACAAATTAACGATATCATTTTTTAATTCGTAGATTGGATATATCACCTTCGATCAGTAAATAAAAATACAAAAAACTTAATGTGTAACATACTTTTATACAATTCAAGAAATGTTTTATTTCATATTTCAATTTATAGTACTATAGTCTATAGTCAACTTATGAATGAACATTATTCTTAACGTTCCGTAACATTCTCAATAAGCAAACTGCCCGCAGTATGACAACAGATTGACAGCAGATTCGTTCAGATATTGTAACAGATCTGATATCACTTGTATCCGCATTAATATGTGTTTCACCGGCAAAACCTGCCGGTATATATAATAAACAGCGGATTGTCGGCAGAAATCGAACAGAATCTGTCATTTCACAAACATTTAAATGGCTATGAAACGGGATATTCAGTTTCTGCAGTCAATCTGCCATTATATTCTGTTAACAGATTCTATTATATTTCTGCTGGCATTCTTTCGACAAAATTTGTAGCAGACACTTCATCAAAATCTGCGTTGACAAATTTGGCTATCTGAGTTTTTCAGAATCTATTTATTTTTTTATTATTTAATGAGCTTTTGGATTTTTTCAGGTCGGTGTACAGCTGGGAGAGGACAGACGTAGATTGTCCCGTGTGCTTCTCACGGAATTGAACGTCGCGCAGCTGCAAGTGGTAGCGAACGACTTGCACGCGAGGATTGCCACATTAAACGAAGCGCTCGTTGAAGGACTTTTAAGGAGAGACGATTTGCATATGGAGCAGGATTCGATGCTCGTTGATGTGGAAGATCTCACTCGATATTTGTGAGTCCTAAGTTCATAACCCAAAGGATTTATTACATTTTTTTTTTCCCCATAAAAATAGATATATTACAATTTAATTATTTTTCTTCTTAATTTTTTTCCGGTTTTTATCTAAATTTATTTACAGATTTAACAAAAGTGTGAATAAATTAATGAAAACTTCTTTCTTTTTGAAATTATCTTTTTTGAATTAACGAAATTCTAATTACAAAATTATTGTAATATATAAAAAAACACAATAATCGAAAATGAAAGAATATTAACGATAATAATTTCGTTACGCAGAGGTGCCAAGCAGGAATCGTTGAAGAAGAAACAGCAAGGCATGCAACAGGCGGCAAATCGGATTCATCAGCAATCCTCTCCAGCTCCAACGAAGTTGTCGATGAAACCGAAATTGACGCACTTGAATCGCGGCCTGGTTGCCCTTGTAAGAAAATAATCCTTCGCCACGAGACTGCGCAGTCTCGTCGGAAATTGAACTCCGAGCTGAGAAGGGCACCACGGACTTTAGGGACGTGAAAAAGCGAAAGAGAAAGAAGTGAAGAGAAGCCTCCTTTTTGAGATAGGAGAAAGAACTTCTTCCGGAAAGAAAGGTAAAGAGAAGGAGGTCAAGAAAGGTTTCTTCAACAGACGAGAACGGAATTTTCATTAGGAAAAAAAGATGAAGAAAGCTTCTTCGAGAAAAAGAATGAAAAATCTCTTTCAAGAACGATGATAAAGGAATTTTTCATGGAAGAAAGAATAATGTCAAATATAAAAAGACAATTGCGTTAGAGGCCGTGGTGTGCGTGCTCGAGAACTCTAAAAAAAAAAAAAAAAACGTAACGATCAGCTTTGATAAACGGTGGAATCGATTCCCACCGTTCTCCGATAAAGGGAGAGCAGCAAGTATCTTTCCCCCTGAATTTCCAAGAGTTTTTACAGCTTCGTCGTTAACGTGGAAGTAGAAATTTACATATTTGTGTACCGCGTAAGCAAGAGCAGAGCAACGATCCTTCGTTTGTACCCCCACATTGAGATTCTCCGTCTCTCTCTTTTTATCTCCTTCTCGTCTGTACTCGCTCTCTCGGCCCCTAAGCTCAGATTATGTCCCGCGACATGCATGCATGTGTCTACGAGTGTATCGAGTTATTCGCCTTTAAATAATAGCGTATCATTAGCGAGAACGGATCCCTTCTCTGTACATATAACGAATCTAATATTACATTAGATTATTGCCGTATCGAGATTTCACCTGGTGTTTAAAGAGCGCTTCGTTCCGGTCGTCCAATGTAAGTCGCGTGCGTTGATGTGATGTTAACATTTCGTAAAGTCGTGTTTAATTTAATTGCGTGGTAGGGTAATTCGAGAAACAAAAATTTCTGTATCTTACGAATTCATCTTTAGATTTATAAATTCAACGATTCAACGATAAGTATTCTGATGTGTATAATACTCTTCCTGCTTCGGTAGATCTCTAGATCCGCCAATAGAAGCCGCCAGCTGAAATCCTTCGCGTATAAATTTGTCGTTCCACTCGGCTTGACTATACGAGATATCGGCGAGACGATGAACCAGTTTTTATCTGTCGCAAACGACGAAGAAAGTCAATATACTTTCTTGAACGACACAATGCGCGCGCAAGGGAAAGTGGAAGGAATGGTGAACGCCAACGGAGGCGAAGGGAGTGCAACGACCGTGAAGAGCGAAAAATGCGCGTTACATATCCAAATAGGTGATCTAGTACGCAAAAAGCGATTAGTCCATACATAGGACAACTTGTGAAAACGTAATCGGATAGAGATACTTGAGCGTACCGTTTGCGAAATTTATTCGTATATGCAAGTGTTACGAAGACAACTTTGAAATTGAAATTATTCCATTGATATGGATTATTCGGTTCTTGCATCGTGCTATCGTTTTTGCATGTTGGTCTCTCACGCGATCTCATTCACACGCAGGATTTCGAATGTAGCCGAAATAAATCTTAACGAGTCTAACAAAGCTGCAGCTAGCTTCGTTTCTCAGATCCCTCAGCTCACTCTTAAATTAAGATTATTTTAAGATTATATCAACTCGAAATAGACCCATTTTAAATAGAATAAATATTTATATGCTGACGCGTGTGCGTAAAAATTTATGTGATGTTCTGAAAATACTTTCGATTCTTAAATCGCTGATCGGTTTTAAGTAAATTTGCAAGAAAAGATTACTTACCACAAATTTAACTACTTAGCGATTTCACACATTCTAGCATGTATTATTTATTACCAGTCCCAATACCAATCAGTTCTCTTTGGCAAATTACTTTCACAAACGAATAGATTGAGTGTATTCAGCTTGTCAACAGTTTTTTCGAAAATGTCGAAATTATTCAACTGAAATGAAACAGCCTCAAAAGAAAGATGACACAGTGAATTTATAGTTAATTGTATGCTGGAGACATTTGCTTAAGAATAACCTATTCTCGATCACGACAATGTTGCATTATAAAATTGTCAGTACAGGCATATAGGGGACTTTCGATTAGTGCTGCGAGACGAGTTCCACTCGCCCGTGATTAATTGAGAGCAAAGGCAGCTTTTTCATCGATCGTAGCACAATTGAAATAATATTTAAAGAAAACAAAAAAGATTGCTTTAAGACACCGCAATAACCGCGATCACCCGCGAAATATCGAACTCAAGGTTGCGCAGTCGGTGGTCATAAAAGTATCATCAAAGAGAGCCACATATTATCTACAAAATACTTTTAATCGTAATAATAATTAATAATATACAGATTGTAAATAACTAAACAATAATAAAATATGCTGTAACAAGTTCTTTCTCTCTCTCTCTTTCTTTATCACTCTTTCACACTCATACTTTCATTCTCATTCTCACTCTCTCTCCTTTTCTCCTCATTGTCAAATTTCTTCTAGTTCCGCCCTCATGAAGGATCGAAACAATGAAGAAGGCACGGGCAGTATCGGATGGTGTTTCCTTTCGGTTTCATTATGCACCTTTCTCCCCCTCGTACTTTTAACTTCGATTACCACCGCGACAACGAGAAGCTTTCGACAGCTTCTCGCTCATTCTCACTGCTTCGCCAAACCCAAAAGGATGGATGGGACAGGGAGGAGCACCATTTGAAGGACGTCTCGCTGAGTTCTTAGAGCCATTTACACCGACAGCTTTTAGTTAACTAACTCCGGTTAGCAAACTCTCCATTGTCCATTCAGTTCTAGCTATAATCTAGATGAAAAAAGAGAATTTAATTGACCAAAGTTTGTTGTAACGGATGCTTGCCTAATTTACGTCTATTGCTTTTATTTTCTCTATTGCTTAACTCAAATATAGTCACTGATTCTGTGCTCTTTCCCAAATCTTGCTATCATTCATAAATCAAAATTGACTGAAATATTATTTCTGGAAAAAAGCGACTCTGCTTAGACTCTTCAGAAATGTAGACGAAACTCTGTCTAGATTCCATCTCTGAAAGAGAAAGAGAGAGAGAGAGAGAGAGAGACAGACAGACAGACACACAGAATCATCATTCGTTTAATTGCAACCAATATCTGTAGGTTCAATTTGCGGAGAGGGAGAATGTAATTAACTACAGTTAGCTGACTGACGTCGATGTAAGCGGCTCTCTTTGTTCCAATGAGTCTCGGCGCGACACGATATCTCGCGGAGGTATTTTGGAAAGAACACAGACGGCGATGACGCGTTAATAATAAACCTAATACGGTTCCTAAAGTCGTTCCTAGTTTTCCTCTCGTTGCTTCCTTCGATGCCAAGAATGGCCAAGCCGTATGGCACCATGACAAAACTTCTAAGTCTCTCGATTATGCATGATTTTCTTTAGTTCGCCCTCTCTTAGCGCTTCCTTTCTCTCATCCCCCACCCCTCCTCTCTTTCTGCCTCTCTCTGTCAGGATACAGCGGACGTCATTAGCTCGTATATCGTCGTAATAAAAATTCTTAAACTTACAACCGTAATCATTATCTCTACTATACAAGCTGGCACTCGCCGCTGTGTACTCGCATACCCCTTACACGCGCTGTACGCTGATAAATATTGCTTCTTCCTCGCAATGTCCGCGGAACCGACTCACGTGCCAGACTTCGATAAAAAAAAACGTTAATCCTCGGACGCGTGTTCAGTTTATTTACACCTTCCTAAAAAAAAAAAAAACATAACTTTGCCCCCAGAAACACCTCGAATATCAAAACGTTAAATAAATCCGCTCTAAGACGCAAGTTACGTTAAAAGCAAGACTCCCGCGCGTATACCTACTGACACACACGTTCTCGGAAAACATTCTATATATAACATGTACATAAAACAATTTCAAAATACTATACTCTTTACTACAGGTTTCCGAAATTTCGGTTTAAAGCATCCAAAAAATGCCTTAAGCTAAAAGTTTCCATCAAGATTCACTGTTAATCGTTATCAAAGGCAGTAAGAAATGTGCGTACAAAGTCGAGTATAGTTCCAATCAGGAAAAATCACCGCAGAAATTCGATCGTCCTTCGAAGGAACGTTCTACAGTCTATCGTGAATACCATGAACAACGTACAAAAGGACTATTACATTATTTTATCATCGATACGATAAAACGATCTGGCAATTCCGAAGAAACGCATCTGTGTGATTCCGTGTTAGCGTTCCAGAGAACGACAATGGCGCGCAAAGAGACAGTGGACATGACGCGGTCCTAACTCCCTCAATCTCTCCTTCCCGTACCGTAATCATATCCGTCTATCACCCGGTACATAAGTAACCCTGTTTTCTCCAGCCATTCTCGAACTTGGATTCTCACTTACTCTTAGCTGCAAACAGTAACATTACAATCGCGATCGCTATTTCAATTATTCTCGATCTAGGAAATTATTAACAGTCTACTTCGGTCGTCAGGTGCGCAGAGAAAATCGCGAGGTCGTGGTAGTTGATTTACGACGGCCCGACATCCCCGCTGACGTCGTTGTTGAGGGAAGCGGGGCATCAGATCGTGAGCGGAGTCTTTCTACAATCGTCACTACTAGCGTCTTCCAGGATCACTTTCCCATACTGGCGTTCGCTGGCAATGTTGCTGATCGTTGTTGCACCGTTAAGTATGGCTTCAAGGTCGACCTTGTGGATTCCCTAAAAAGGAACGCGTCGTCACGTACATCTGTCGTTTGTTCGTACCGTTCGATCAAAAAAACACAAGTAAAAAAAATCATCGCATGGTCAAAGCCGTAGAAGCACCGAAAGCACGGTAACTAAATGATGTGCAGATTGAAAGAGTGCAAGCTAATCTATTTCGTAACGAATGTCGAAAGCTGAAATTTCGACACTTTGTGCGGTGGAACATCTACATGTGAACATGCTATCCTTAATCGATAAACATTTCGTTTTTCAACACACTTTTTCGATTTCGCACACTTTTTGACCGCCCGATCAGTTTTAATCGTCACTCACAAATCAATGTCATGCATTACACCAATATGTACACAAGTATATACAAGATCGATATAGGAATAATTTTTCTTCCTTTCCGGCTGAACAAATTTTACGTCGTCTATTAATTATGGAAGATATTTTTCATGATGCAAGATAACATAGGTAGTAAGCACTTCCCAACAGTGATCGATCTGATTTAAAATTTAAAAATAAATTTACATGTTTAAATTGTTACTAAACTATTACTACAAAAAAAAAGAATAAATCTTATTCGAATTATTAAAGTAAAAAAATGCTACAAAGGTCTTAATCATTAATAATATTACTTTACTTTCGTAATAATTTCCTGTTCCATCTCTATAAAAAATTCGAATCTTTGCACAGCGATTTTACATAATCGCTTAACGTTAAAGATGCACAGTACGTACGTCCGTTGGTTTACTATTTCAATATTACGTGTAATGGGTCTCGCGCGACGATCGTCGAAAGTGGGAAGTGTTGGAAACGAAAAGAGAAAGGGAGAAGTTGAAAGAAAAATCAAACGAGTCTAACCTCTCTACACCCACATCATGCGACGTCACAAAATAAGAGAGCTACTTAGTCCCCGCTCACGTCGAGCAGCAGCACGGCTACGCTACCTTGGCGAGACGCGCTGTCCCGTGCCGTCCACATGCGAGTTCGCCTTGTAGCCGCATTTCTGGACGCGCCTGGACAGCCGCGAGACCCAGTACTTCTGATCCTCGGGATTCGCCGCGAGCAGCAGTAACTCGCGGGCGCTGTTCGGGTCGTAGTGCAGCTTGCACGGGGCTATGGCATCTTCTTTCTTATCCAAATGTTCCTTGTGAACCTTAATGCGGCACCCTGTGCATAACGATGGCAGTTTGTTTTATATATTTACGTACAAAAGTGCGAGAGCGACGTATGTAGAAGTAAATCAACAATTATGACAGAGACGCAATAATACGCACTTCGGCATTCGAGAGCCGGCGAAGGCCGGAACATGTGCCAGAGTTGCTTCGAACAGACTTCGCAGGTCGTCGGCATGTGATAAGATATCGACACGAACTCGTGGCCCTTCAGCGACTGAGTGCCGGGTTTATCTGTGAGCTGTGGTAAATCCACTCCAGGCAGTGTATTTCCCTCGTCACCAGGCCGCCTCGCTTCACCTTCACCAGCATAGAGTAACTGCATACGATATTAATTATTGAACAATAATTGAAGTACATAACGAATCTTTTAGACACCGAATTATTTTATTTATATGTGTGTTTATGATAAATTTAAGTAAAATAAATAGAATAATAAAATATAAAAGAATATATAAAATACACACAAAAAAGCATTCTAATACACATAGATAAAAATTACAAATTATTAAAACGCTAGGAGTTATAATTGAATAAATTGTGATATGAAGATTTGAATTTCTGATGATCCAAAGAATCGAGAAATATAGAGAGAAGTATAGATACCTGAAATATTCTGGGTATATCTTTGGCATTGGCTCGGATAACATCACCCTGAGTAACAGATCTAACGTGGAAGACTTTATTCAAGTCTAATATCAAGACCGGGTCGGCGTTCAATTTGTCGTTTTCGCTATTGTAGAAGATTATCTTCTTGGAGGAAACAACGACGTATTGCTTCTTCCAACCGTGCCGCTTAATGTTCTGCTTATTTGGCACATTTAACCAGCCCTCTAATCTCATCACACCGTGCTCGGACAGGACCGAGTCCTCACCATCGTCGTTCTCTATAGACGAGACACTTGCAGTTTCTGAGTTGAGCGACGCGATTTTCATCTGCAGTGTCTCTATCTCCGAGTCCTTCGAGTCGAGTTCCATCTGCAGCCTCAGCTTCGCTTGATTTTCCTCCACGAGTTGCGCCTGAGGAAAAGGAAATTGTTTTCTTATTTACTCAAGTAATTCTATATACGGTTCTAACTCGATACAAGCAATGATACGCCACTTACTTGCATATCCTGCAAATCCTTTTGCCACTTAGCTGACAGCTGAGAATACTTCTCCCTCTCTTGAGTGAGTTCTTGCTGCAGGCGCCTGCAATCTTTCTCCTTCTTCCTCAGATCCGCGGCGGACGCCTTATTCTTATTCTTCCCGCTTGACGAAAGGTCCTTCCGGTTCATGATCTCGGCCAACTTGTTGACCGCCTGCTGCTTCAACAGTTGTTCGGTCTTCAGCTTGCTGCTCAGCTTCTCAATTTCCTCCACATTGGACTGCGCTTTACCGAGTTGGTCCTGCAATTCCTTATATCGCTTGCTCAAGTCTTCCTTCTCCTTCAGAGCCTGATCGACCGATTTCTTGAATTCACTCTCATTCTCCTTAAGTCTGTTTATGACCTGTTCCTTCGCGCTCAGCTCCTGGTGATGCTTGGTTACTCCATCTTTGTACTCCAGCTCTTTCATAGTTCTTTCTTTCTCCAAGTCCGCCACAGTCTCCTCGGCTATGGATCTGGCTAGAGCCTCGCTGTCACCGCGCGCCAAGGACAACTGCAGCTGATGCACAAGGGAGCTACGTTCTTCTTCCAATTCCTGCTGCAATCTCATTTTCTCATCCAACTCTTCGCGCAGCTCTTGCGTCTGTGTTTTGTACAGAGTCTGAAAAAAGGGAAGGCAAAAACTATAACTCTCCTTGAAAATTTGAAATTACGGCAGTTTTTCACAATACATCTTTGAAACGTTAGTTTTCACTCATATTGTTTTATTGTCAGATAACAACTAAAATCATATGGAAGGCCAACTTTTGTTATTTACCGAGAAATAAGCTTCAGCTTCCAATTGCTCCTGCAATTCTTTTGTCTGTAGCTGATCGATGTTTCTTTGTGTCTTCAAGTGATGTAACTCCTCGTCTATTTGCCGCTTAGCTTCTCTCAACTGAGCAACCTCTCCGACCAATTGTTGCTCGCGAGCGCGAAGCCTGCCAGCTTCGGACGTTTGCTGGCCTAAGTCGGTCTGCAGAACGTTTCTTTTCTGTTGCTCCTGCTCAACTTGGCCCTGCAGAACCTTGACTTTTTCCATCTCTTGCCTGTGCTCACCCTCTAATTTCTGCAATCGTTGCTGTATCTGTCTGTAATCGACAGAGAGCATTGACGTCTGACGTTCCTTTTCCTGCGCAAGTAATTCCGCACGTTGTCTTCCACTTTTCTCCTCGTTCAGTTTTGCTTGTAGAGCTATTTAACAAATCAACATGCATAATGTAAATAACGGTGCAATGCACTTGCTTAAATTCATAGACAGATATTAAAATAAATACGTACGTAAATATATATACCGTTACAAAAATACGCAGCAATAAGATAAATGAGAAGACAAGTAAAGGATTAGTATGATGACAAAAATTCAGTTTTTATATACATATAAAATTACGTAATTTAAATATATTACAGGAAGAAAGGTGTATATTCGCGAATTACATATATTACCTTTGAAAATTCCATTCTTTTGCCCTGCATCGCATCGACAAAATAAAATGTCGACATTATAATAAAACTTTATAAGAAATACAATGCCTCTATTTCCGTGTAAAACATGAAGCAAGCACCTTTAACAACTTCCAGATTGGCCTCCTCCTTGGAAAGAATGCGCGAACGCTCCGTTTCTTGATGCGCCACAACTTCCTGATTGTACCTGGCTTGCGCGGCTTTCAGTTCCAAGGTTAAACTAGCAGCTTCTTTCTCCAACGCGGAAACTCTTTCGGTTAGTTGCCTATTGTCCAGAGTCGCCTTCTCCTCTTTCTCATGGCTGCGCTCTAACTCGAGATGCAAGGCAGAAAGACGAGTCTCCAATTCCGCCGTCAACAATGACGCTTGCGATCTCGAACTGCGTTCCTTGGAAAGTTGGCCCTGTAAAAAGTCAAATAAGCATTTTACGTAGAAAAAAACTCATCTTTGAAACATTTTTTTATTTTAAATTTCAAAAACTATTCTATAAATATTGAAAATTAATGTAATTTGTGTAAATACTTATAATTTTTCAAAAATTTGCAATAAATTTATAGATACTTATAACACACAAATTTCGAAAATGCCCATTCAGAAATTATTTAAAAATTTTTTCTTACACTTAACGAGGAAATAAGAAGAAACTAGATTATACCTGAAGAGTAGCAACTTCTTGCTGCAAGTTATCACGCTGCGCTTGCAGCTGAGCTCTGGCAACTTGCAACTCGCTCGCCATTTGCTCGGAGGCTTGGCGCGCCACGGTAATCTCCGTCGCTTGCTTGCGCAATCTCACAACAGTTTCCGTTTCTCTCTCCAATTTGCATTGCATCTCTTTGATTTGCTTCTCCAATGATGTCACTCGCTCGGACGTCTGCTGGGAATTGCTGACATCTCGCGCCCGTCTCGTCTGCTCCTCGTCAAACTTTTTCTTCACCTCCACCAGCAGCGACTCCGCCTTGCGACGAGTCTCCGTCTCGTGCTCCACTCTGCGTTGCGCCTCCTTATAGTTGTGCCTGAGCAACGTCAGCTCTTTATCCGCTCTGCCAACTTCCTCGCGTAGCTCAGCCTCTCGACACGCCATCGCATCCAATTGCGCGTTCAGTGATTTCTGCCTCGACTCCATCGTCTCTACTTGCCGCCTCTCGCGTTCCAGCAAATTCTCTAGCTGCGAGATCTTCACATCGTCAGTAGTACCATTGTTGACATGATTCTCGAGACCGTCCACAGATTCCTTGCCGTAAGAAACCATTAACTGGTAATCACCTGAGTAAGTGAACCCGATAAAGGGCAGATGATTCCCGGAAAAAGCTTTGGGTACTGGAAAACTCTCCTCCGGCCCGTCCTCCTTGTCGACATCGTCGAAATTGCTGGTGTCGTCGTCCCCGGAAAGCTCGGGCACCACTGGCGGCACGCATTCTCTCAGATTGTCGAAGGTCCACTGATCATTCTTGAAAAACGGATGGCTTTTGATTTCGTCGACGCCGTTGCGACCCAGGCGCTTCGTCCTATCGGTGAGGAAACCGCATATCAAGTTCTTCGCTGAGTGAGATATCTCAACGTTTTGAGGAAAGTATAGCGAATTCCTATGGTCCATGATCTTCGAATACGTGCCGACCAGGGAGTCGGCGAAGAACGGTGTATCGCCAAACAACATCTCGTACAGAAAGACACCCACGGACCACCAGTCGCATTCACGACCGTATACTCCTTCTCCACCTTGAGACTGCAGGACCTCCGGAGATATGTAATCGGGGGTACCGACCGCGGTATCGGACCGCACTAAACCGTCCTGCAAAGCAGACAATTGAGCGTCAGAGAAAAATTTTCACTAGAAAAAGAGAGTTTATATGACATTTTCAAAATCTTTTCTTAGAAATTTTTAACCGCGAATTAATAATTCAGGTATTTATCTTGTTTCAACAAGTCCCAAGAACGCTTGCATAAAATGTTCTCTATTAAGATTTCATCGTCCGAGTTATTTCGTGTTAGACGTTGAAAGTGAGGATTAAAAATAGGAGAGATCGAACTTACAACATCCATCCTCATGCATGTGCCAAAGTCGGCGAGCTTCAAATGACCGTGCCTGTCGAGCAACATGTTGTCCGGCTTCACGTCTCTATGAACGAAACCCATATTATGTATCGCGTCCAACGCGAGCACCACCTCGGCACAGTAAAATTTTGCCCATTTCTCCGGCACCTCGTAATTCGACATCAAGTTGACGAGATCCCCGCCCGGCATGTAATCCATCACCATGTAGAGATACTTCTGGTCTTGGAACGCAAAGTGGAGCTGGACTATCCAGGGGGAGTTCGCGTGAGCCATTATATCCCTCTCTTCCCAAAAGAATGCGGAATCCGACCTCTTGATCTAAACACGATAAGGCAAAAGCCAGATTAGAGGAAAATATTTACATACGCGCCGAGTGAATGGAAACGGACGTGTGAGTCTCACCATTTCAAATTTACTAAGTAATTTCATAGCGTAAACTTTTTGAGTAGATTTGTGTCTAACCAGCTGCACCTCTCCGAACGCGCCGCGGCCGATTACTTTTATCAAAGTAAAATCGTCCGTGCGCATTCGCATTTTATAAATCTCTTGAGCTACGGAGTCATCTGCAAGAATGCAAACGGATTAATCCTAATCTCGGTGCAGCGCGGCTATTAAAGCTTCCACAAGAATGGCTATCGCGTTTACGATAAACATTCGGACGGTACTTACATCTATTCATATAAGCTTCTATATTTTTCATACGTTTCACGCTCGCGTGATCGCAATCTGTTACCAGGGCCTGAACCGTGTCCAACAAGCAGTCGATATTCGTGACGCTTCTCGGATCCCTGATTTTCTCCTCCAGGGCCCGCAGGCGTCTCCGCCTGTCCTCGTCGCACACCGCATCCATCTCTCCTTACAGGAGCTTGGACTACTGTGCCTCAACAACGTACTGTTTCTGTCGCATTAAAGACTATCGAAACGCAAGGCTAAATGCAGCATTGACTCGGGCGAGGAGTACCTGCGACGCCCAATGGACGCTCCATACTTTCTACAAACAAACAAACGTTATAAATATAAATACGCAAAAACGTCAGAGATCTCTCTATAGATAATTACATAAACAATACATAAAATTATAAAATTGCAAAATGGTATTGCCAAGGCTCCCTTCGCACGCTAGTGGCTGGTGGCGCAAAAATATTTCACAAACATCGCGGGAGAGGTACGAAAACGGATAACGCGCGGCGCGTTTACGCGACTTGGCAATATTTTCGGTTCTTATGTAATACAAGATATATATATGAAAAGAACACAACGTTACGGCGCCAAGGTAAAACAAACAAGTGAGAACTGCGCTACTCCATACCGCGTAGACGTTCGCGGATACCCCCATGGCGCATACGGGTGTCCACATAAACGTAGCCTCCGGAATTGAGCTCGCAACAAGGACGTCTGTCGGCGGCGAGACGCGGAGCACAACGAAATTTATGCGGCGTATCGTTCGACGGACAGTGACTCAGCCGCGCGACAAAGCGAGCGCGACCCCCCGACGTCTTCCTCGCGCGAGAGAGGTTACGTCAACGACGGCAGCGGTTTCGCGACACCGCGACACGTCGCGTCGTCGAGCGTGTCAAAAGTCAAAAGCGCGACACGCGCGCGCGGCGCGCGAACCCCGCCCGTTCCCTTCCGAGTCGAAAGAGAGCCACGCGGACGTCACGGACGACGCTCGCGCGCGTCTCCCGTCCCGAGGAAAACTTCGGTTCCGTCGCGGGGGGAGGAGGGGGGGGGGAGGAAACCTCCGCCAAGGTGCTCCGTGCCCCGGGGAACGTCCCGGGCGTATGCACCGCCCGGCGCGGCGCCGCGCGTATACGTACGTACCTCACCGACGTCACCCTACGTCCCGTCGCTGGCGGCGGGCGCTGTCATCCGGACCGCGAGGAATCCCCGGGAGGCACTGGAGGCAGGCGCATTATTCCGCGCGGCGCACGGACGGCGTACGACGCGTACAGCTGAGCTGTGCGTGCGCCATTCGGCGGCCGATTCACAACGGTCGTCGAACGTCGAGGAGCCACCGAAAGAGAATCCGCCTGCGCCTCTCTCTCTCTCTTTCCCACCCGCTTGTCGGCTTCCTACTTACTCCGTCTCTGTCCCTCTCTCTTCTGCTTTCTTTCCCGTGCGCCTACGGGCCCCTCGCGAGTAAATCGAAGTAACGCGCGCCGTTTTCCGCGCGCGTGCGAGAGACAGAGGTCCGGATTTCGGCGACGTCGACGGGTCCGCGGGCCCCGGACGCACGCACACACCCCACGTTTCACGTTCACGGCACTTCCGCGGCTTTGAACCCTCGCCTCTCTCTCTCTCTCTCTCTCTCCGCGCCCGCGGGGGACTATCGATCGCCGCGGTGAACGTGTTCGTCGGTGGTGTTCGGTCTGAAAGATCAGCCGGAGAGGAGGCTTTGCGCGTTACCGCTAGCGGCGGAGGAGGACAGGGAGGAGAGAGGAGGGGGGGAGAGGAGGAGGGCGCGCACTGGCACACGTCGTGTCGCGGAGAATCGTCGAGAACGGAGCAGCGCGTGGCAGCGCGGCACGGAGCAAGCGTCAACCGCTTCGAAAAGCGTCGGCTGGCCGCTGGCCGCTGGCGTCGGCACGGGCGACTAGGAGGGGGTGGAGGGGAGGGAAGAGATCGAGCCTCGAAAAGGTGAGCGGTGGTGGTGGGAAGGGAATTCTCTTCTCTCTCTCCTCTCTCGCTCGGTCTAAGATGGCGTAGCGTTCTACGCTAGTCGCTAGGACGACGCGCGAGCATCGGCGAGCATTGGAAAGCGACGCGGCGAGACCGTTCCTCTCCCCCTTGGCTGTCACCTCGCGAATGTGTTGCACGCTGTATTTATAGCGCTAACGCGTATCTCAATAGGAAATAGGTGAGTACGCTGGTAACGTCATCGAGTAGGTACACGCGCGAGCGCGCGCGGGCCGCTTCCTCTGGCACGTGAGCCGATTCTGTTCTCCCCTGGGTTTTTTTTTACTTCTCTCCGTTCGCGTTGCAGAGCTCCGGAGTACATGTAACGCGAAGATGAGTGTACCCTCCTGCGATTGGCAGATCAGCAAGCAGAAGCTGTCGGAGCGCGGCCAGCATCTGCTGGAGACCGGGCAATGGTCCGACTGCAACTTCATCGTCGGCCAGGAGCCCCAGCAGCAGACGCTCAAAGGGCACAAACTGTTCCTGGCCATGTCGAGTCCGGTCTTCGAAGCTATGTTCTTCGGCGGCATGGCGGAGAAGAACGATCCGATACCGATAAGGGACGTTCAGCCGGAGGCGTTCAAAGCCTTACTGGAGTACATATATACGGACAAGGTCGAGCTGGGCTCCTTCGAATTGGCCTGCGAATTGTGCTACTGCGCCAAGAAGTACATGCTACCGTCTTTAGTAGAGGAGTGCACAAAGTACCTGTGGTCTGATCTCTCGCCGAAGAAAGCTTGTAGAGCGTACGAGTTTGCCAAGCTCTTCGAGGAACCTGTGCTGATGGACAAATGCCTGCAGATCATACACACCAAGACGGACGAGGTGCTGAAGGAGTCCAGCTGGGAGGACGTCGAGCTCGGGACGCTTCTCAAGGTCTTGGATCAGGACGCTCTGCAGATCAGCTCGGAGATCGAGTTATTTAGCGCGCTGGAACGATGGGCCAAAGCGGAATGCTCTAGAAAGTCTCTCGATCCGACCAATGGAAAGTCACTCAAGTCCGTCATTGGAAATGCCCTCCTAAAAATCAGGTTTCTGAGCTTGACGCCGCAGGAATTTGCGGAGGGTCCCGGCATGTCACCGCTGCTCACGAAAGACGAGGCTTTCGCTATACTGATGAACATCCTATGTACCGGCAACAAGACACCTATGCCCGAAGGTTTCTGCACTAATTCCAACAGCAGGGCAAAACTGGTCAAGCAACCTCACCCCGCGGTTTTCGGTTCCACGAATAATGGAGTAAGTTATTTATGGCCTCTCCACGCGGGACGTGGAAACGCTTGCTGTGCGGCAAGGGCAAGGATGATCAACGCGGTAGCCAATCAAAGTCAAGGCTATGACGCCAACTTCTGCCGCGCGGCAAACGTTACCGCGTCCCATATAGAGGAGCCATTAGACTTTAGACCATTCTGCTTGCGATCTTCCATATCCATGACGATTTTCTTCTGTGTTTTGATTCAGTTTTTTCTCCCATTAATTTTGATTACATGTTTTTTTTTATGTCACATCTTCAGTATTCATTCTTTGGTCATCCATCAGTATATCCGGGATCTTCCGAGATTCGGTCCTATCAGAGATCCACATCGGTTTATCCAGCGGTAAACCGAAGTGAAAATTGGTGGAATAGTATTGATTAAGATATCTCACCGATCCTGCCGTCTTCGACAATCCTCGGTAGCAATCAATAGAGTATATACTTGAATAGAGTATATACTTGCCCGCATGCTTTTCGGCAGCTTGCGCAAGAACGAAAATGCGCAGAACTCACTCTTTTACGAGTCGCCCTCGGAGTTCAGAGTCACACCACCCAGATAGTCATATGTCAGCATATTGTCTGCACAATAACGAAATTGAAAATGGTTGCATAGATATTCAAAGATGCGTCCTTATATGACGCAAATGTTATCAGCAAATGAAAGAGGTCTTCTGATGCTGTAAAAATTGCAGCAATATGTTGTTCATTTTGTCAGAAACAGCGCAATGGATTCGACATTATTGGAGCAAGAAGAAATGAACATGTTGACCAAAATCAAAATAATAAACGATAATACTAAAATAACATTCTGTTAAAATAATAAATATAATTAACAAATCGTAACATATTGCATGAGTAATTAATTTAATTTGTATAGGGAATGACTGAGCATGGGAATCATCAGAAACTGGTCATAGGCCTTGGCCTCGCAAAAGTCCCAACACGACCAGAGAGAAGCATGAGAAACACAATAACGACGGTTTTCGTAGGATCTCACCACTGAGACGTTTGTTAGGCTCGTGCTTCTCTTTGGCACGACGCGTCGGGCGGATTCACTAAGGGCCAGTCTACTTGGGTGTCGTAAGTCGTGAGTCGTAAGAAATTGACATCAATACCGGCCTGAGGCCGGTTCTATAATCAGTCGTATGTCGGAACGTAGCTGATCGTCCAATAAGGAAAATTTGTTTTCGAAAAAGAAATTCTCTCATTAAACCATCGGCTGCGTTCCGACATATGATTAATTGTAGAACCAGCCTCACTAGTTGATTATTCTCCTCAAATTCGACTGTGATTAGTCAGTTTCTTACGACTCACGATTTACGACAGTTACGACACCCATTGTAGACCGGCCCTAAGGCTGCGATCCAATTCGCGCTTACAGTGCTGTTTAGGGCCAAGCATCTAATAAGCATCATTCTGTCTTCATTGCACATTGAATATCAAACGAAGATAGAGTGATGCTTTTAGCGCTGTGAGCGTGAACCGGACCGCAACCTTAAGGGCCTGAGCAGAATAACTGATTTATAATTTCAAGACAATGTTTTATGCTTTAAATCTTTGTTATTAGTAATGCACAATACTGTCTTGTGTCTCAAGTCTTAAAAATATAGGCACTTCGTGCGTACGTTTAAAACGTGGCGGCGTTACTAAAAACAAAGAAATAAAACATTGTCTTAAAATTATACGTCAACTATTCTGCTCAGGCCCTAACTCTGACGCTTCTTTCTTGCTTATACCAAAATGCCTGTCATATTAATGTCCGTAAACTTGTGGTGAGCTTTTGCGCAAGCTGCCGAAATAACATGTAAACTTGCGTCCGTAAATGCTCAGCAATAGAGTTCCTATATAAGAGTCTGGACAGACTTTTGAAATGCAACAATATGGCGTAAATGTTACGTATATAGGGACTGTACTTAGCATTGAATTCGTTTCAAGCAACGGTTTATTCAATATTCGTTACATTTTTCTAGCAACAGTTTACGCCCGGAGGTTCCATTGGTGTACAGTTTACATATTATTGATGGAAACCATTTACATATTGTTGCAAACAGTTTACAGCAATAATTTACATACCTTTGCCATAAAAGCACCATACATATGAATCCTAGATGATTGATGTGTACGCAATGTTTTGTGGCAACAATACATAAATTGTTTTCAGCGACAGGTTCGTATGCTTTTGCATACTCACGTTCTGCTGTCTGGGATATCTATATATAAAACACATGTTTATATATAGTATTCAAATCGTGTAACGATATACACAGCAAAATGACAGTATAATACCAGTATTTTGTGCATACAAAAGTTTAATTCTAATACTTAGCTACATGTACTGAATTGTAATATGCAATACTCTTGTCAATAAAATGCTGTATCTCTAAATGACAATATGCAAATTCAAAATAGCATAAGACCGCAACTTCCTCATAAATAGATTATAACAGAGTAATACTAAATTAACATTCGTCAAATAGCTTGCTTCAATTATTACTTTCACAAATAATACAATTAAAACAACTGTATACTAGAACATTTCATGTATACTTGCAGTTGTAGCAAAATCAGAACATATTGCTATGTCATAAAATAACTTACTTTCTTGCGGGCCGCCCTTGAAAATACACTATTCGGTAATACTCTTTTGTGGACCCTCTCCTCGCACACATTTCAGCACACACGCTAGAAGATTCTTGCACCTACACCTTTGCATAGACATTCGTTGCAGCTTTGCACTCTTACACGCCTGCCTAGACACCTACCTCTACTGGCTTGGCTAATTCACATAGATACGCTTTCCAGAAAACACATACATTGCTTGGATACATGTACCGAGACACGTATCGCGAGGTAAGTCACTTATTAGTTATCGTTCGCATTATTCGCTAAAGGAGCCTTATAATTCTCCTTACTACAATTACGATCCTTCGAGTCGTTTTTACATTCGCCTTTTCGCCTCCGGAGGAATTAATACCATTCCAAACATCTTATTATTTGCTTTCTTAGTGCTTCGTATTTGACACTTTTGTACCACATGCATATAGAATGACATCTAACTATAATCCCTCTATTCTTAATCAGCTGATATCCTGCAGACGAGCCTGTAAATTTAACTTGCTTTCCCATTATTTCACATTTACTACAAATAAGAGTTAAGAAAATGTGCATTGCAACGTTTTTGCATTATTCTCATTGAACATTCTCTTCTAGATGATGACTTCAAGACATATTTTTGCTCCATATGGCAATTTAAATACGTCCTTTTCCGTACGTTCTGGCTTCTTAAACGACGGAGAGCCCAGCAGCAGTACGATGAGAAACACATCGCCGATACTGGTGGATGCGAGCATAAACAAGGACTCTGGAAACTTGCCCAATACCTCTTCCACGGTAGTCGTACGCGAGGGACCAAAGTATTATTGTCTCAGATCGGTGGTTCAGCAAACGGATTGCTTGAATACAAATGTGTTGGACTGTTCCGTCACGTTCAGTGTGGATAAAAATATTTGTGTGGTGGGTGTACAGGTTCCTACGCAGATCGCGGCGGTAAGCTAGAAATTAATATGTAATTTATTATATCCGTTCAGTTATGTAGATCGCTCCTACATCTCACTCGTTTCATTTATAGGCGAGTAATTTCACTCACGCCATAGACGCCGATACGTCTTACACCGAAATTTTGTACGCTCATCTCCTCGATTGCGACGGCACCCGGTTGACGTACACACATTTCACCACCAAAGCGAATTTTGGTACTCTCGTGGAAATTACTTTCAATCGACCAGTTTATATTCAGAAGCATAAGGTTTGTTATTACAACACATGATTGCTTTTTCCACTACGTACAATCAGTTATATATCAAGTAAAAATTCATAAAGCAAAGATTTTCTTTATATTCTCAAGTGTCGAAGTTTCTCACTTTTAATTTATTGTTTTTCATTGATTGTATAATTGTATTGTGGAATTTTTATTCTGTTATTAACAGGTTTATCGAGTCGGGGTGGTATTTAATAAAGCTGGATGGTACCCAGTGGGAGTTTGCGCCCAAAACATGTCCTGTGATTCTGTGTTCTTCTCGTTCGGCGTGGGTAATACTGCACATGCAATTCGCGACGGTCTTATTCGATCTATAGTTTTCACATATCATTAACGCAACGAATCAGGACAAATAAAAAATCGCATACACACTTTAAATTTGTGATAAAGTAGAAATTTACTTTTACGTTGTATATTATATTATTTTTTAAAATTTATCGATGTCTTTCATTGCAAATTTCAAAACCTTGGGGAAACACCAATATACTCATCAATTCTAGTTATAAAGATATAATTTATTCTATAGATGACTTTCTTTAACACGTTCGCTACCATGCGTTACATGTATGTGACACACCAATTTTCATGAGAATCGTACATACGTAATACAACTTTGTATCATCATACATATGTGACATTTTATGTAAGACGTTCCTGTTCAGTACATGTGTGCGTAAGTGAAAACATGTAGCATACTGTGCATACTTATTAAAAATAAAGTTTGTAGCGGTTGGTTTTCCAGCGGTAGCGAACGTGTTAACTTATACGGTATTGATATGATTATACAATATACTTTTACTATACAGTATTGTATTGTACAGTATACTTTTACAAAAAAATGAATCTAAATTTTACTGTTTAAAAAACTTTTATTATTTCGTCTTACATATGAATTTTTTCATATATTTCGATTTTCCTTGTAAAACATCAATTCAAGAATACAATGCATGTAAAAAGTAAAAAAAAATTTATAACTTAAAAGTTTTACTTACAATTCTATGTTTTAATTATACCTGTTGTAAACAAATCTAAAAATATTATTTTAAATTAATTATAAAATATATATGCTTATAATTTATTTATATTCTTTCTTTAAATATATATTTGCGATTTCTGTAATATCAAACACCGTTAAGTAACGATAAAGCATTTTATAAAATAGAATCAGTCTATACACAAATTTGTGTTTAACTTTTACAATGTTATTAAAGGACTCGCCGTTATAACATTATTCATATATTTGTGGCACTTGTTATCTCATTATAACAAGATATTTCGTCACATACATATGTGCGCATTATAAGCAATAACATTTATTCGAATGTACTTGACTAGAAATAAACGTGTTTTTTTTATAACTTCTATATGAAATCTGTTAAAAAACTTCTACAAGTTAAAACAGTTTGGGTCATAATGTCGACAAAATCGAATTTATTATTATAAGTGTTATTATTGTGGGCGGTCTTTGTCAGATGACTATAGAAATTATTTCATACAAAGTTTACACGATGCGCTGCCCGGTTACATAAGCAATAATGCTGACGAAAAGCAGTAAGCTCACGACATAGTATTACACACACACACACACAAAGTGTATTGGCATTACTATTGAAACTAGATTTGATTACTGTCTGAAAAAGCATCTCTCAGATATATTACGTTGTGCGTTTATAAATATTTAATTAAAATTATCTGGATAACTCACAAACCTTTTCAATTGCACTGTAAAAGTCTTCATACGAAATACAAACGATTTCATATAGTTCTTAAAAAAAAAAAGCTTTTTCCGGCCAAGTACATGCGAATATAACATTTTCTAAATCCTTTCATAAAAATACGCTAATAACGTCTGTTTTGTAAATGTCATGTGTTTCAATACATAATGGTCTAGTTAAAAATATTACGTCTTGTATAACAGGCTTCGTGATGCTTAAACTTGGCGAATTCTTACGTTTTATGTACAATGAAGTCCCAGGTATCTTTCCACCTTAATTTTATCACGTCCTTGGCAGTGAGAGCTGATGTTCCATAACTGAATACAATGAATTTCTTGAACACGTAGATAATAATAAATACCCAAGCAATGATACCGCATGCTACGATGTACAACGAAATGCTCCACGCTGAACAATGAGTGCTGAAATATAACAAGTAATTCATAATTATTTTATATGAAAATGGAATTGTATTTAAGTTTGCATTCTTTTACTAAACCGAAGAACATACCCAATTAAATAATACAGATGATCAATTGTGGCTGCCGTTAATAAGACTTTGAAAATGAAAGCTGGTAAATAGTGATGCAAGAATAAAGTTCGTTCAACGAATAAGTAAGGTAAGAAATGAAGAAAGTATCCAGCTAACAGTACGTAAGCGTTGTTAACGAACTTTTCCCACTCTTCCTCTGGAATGTCGAAACATTGTCTTCTCCTCCTCATTAAATAAAATATCAGTAGCGTTACGTATACAATCACTGAGATTGTACCGGAGTACCAAATTATGATGTTTCCCAAAAGGTGCACTTGTGCCTGAAACAATGGGTAAAATGTTTACTTTATAAGAGCCAGCGAAAATTTGAAACTAACTCAAATTCATTGAAAAAATTGAAGGTAAAAAAAAGTAAAAACGAGGAAAATATTAAACGTATTTAAAATATGCCTTATTTTGCCTTAACGATATATTGATTGGCGAAGCGTGTAGAATTTTCCGACTCACATTGCTGTCGTTAGACACCCAATACGCGATCCCGCGGGACATCAACGGCCACTCGAGAGGTCCGCTGGAATACATGTGGCTGTTTTGACCCTCTTGGCCGCCAAACAACATCTTCACCTGCAGCTCTGCGAATTTCTCCCAGAAGCTCAACGCGGTCGCCTGTAACGGTATCATTTCCGCGCTGATCAGCTCCCGTTCCCGTTGCTTCTGGTCCTCGCTTTTGGTATACCGATGCTCCTCGACGTTCCAGATGGAATTGGTCTGGTCCACCAGCCGGTCCGCCACGACCTCGTGCTGATTGAAGCCCCAGTCAGGCAATTGTCTACCGCTGAACTTCAGCGCGAACTCGGCTCCATTTGCGTGCACGTGTATCAACCGCACCTGGCTCTGAATCGCGTGCCACGCGTCGCCGGAATGATCCCTGTTCGTGATCTCCACTCGCCACAGGTTCTGCGCCGGCATAGACACGTTGTAATCGATGTAACACGACACTTCTTGACTCTGCGGCGTCATCGGTGCCGCAACGTCGTGCGAGTTCAACGCTCTGCTCGTAATCCCGTGCACCAGTTGTATCACGTCACCGTGCCGAATGGGCTCACTGGGTTTCGTCACCACTAGATCGTTCTTGTCCGGCTTCTTGACGATCCACCAGTTGTTAACGTCCTTAAACGAGTAACAAGTGACCTGCTGCTGATGGAGACTGCCACGACCATCGGGATACCGTAACGGATACACTTGATTATGACTGTGCAGCCAACATGCTCTGCCATACGTGTGTCTGAGAGTTATCTGCGAACCGTGCGTCACTTCCAGAGGTTGCCCTTTCGTGATGCTAGCGAGTCCTCCTTCCAGACTCGCTTGGAATGCGCTCGTCATCACCGAATCGTGTGGTCCCGCCTTCGAGAGTACTGCCAGATGTACGTAGAATATACTCAGATATACGGCGGCAAAAACAGCGATCAGCACGATGAATCTCAGCAAAAGATGAATCCACAAGATCGTGTTCGACAGGGTCTTTCTTGAGAGCAGGGACCAATAATCGCGAGTAATCAAGAAGAGCGCGAGAGCCATAGAATAAAATCCAACGTACTTCACGCTGTAAAGGAATGGAATGCTTTAATTATAGTCGATCGAGAATAAGAGGAAGGCAAAGAAAAAGATTGTACCATAGTGCACATGTTAAATTCACGATGCCTAATATCAGCCATATCCACCAGGATGCAGATGTCGGTCGATCCATAATTTTCCGAAACTTTACGATGCACAACAAGCCGAGCAATGAAAAATGCATCAAGATACTTTCCATCAGGATAAATCTCGACTGTGTCAACAGTGCATTATCTAAAACAGCAATAGGTATATCAGTAAATCATGTTACAACTGCAGTAGCAAAGATATCACGGAATAAGGTTCGATTTTGAAATATTAAATAATAAAATACGTGTATGAATTATACAATAGAATCTCGCTACATCTATTATTTCATAGCAGAATTTAAGCTGTAAATGCGCTAATACTTTTTAATCCAAAGACAGAAATGAAGATACTTAGAACATGAGAGGGCGAACAGCATACTGCAGTCGCACGATTTTCTGCGTAATACAATTTCTAATTTAAGAGGAGACTACCGAGTAAGAGTAAAATTCCGCCAATTGCTGCGGCCCATTGTCTCAGACCCAACTCCAGGACGAGATAATATCCCGTGGGAATCAGTAGACTGCCGCATATTGCCGGTACCAGACGCAACGCATATAAAGGAACCGCATCGCTGTAAGGACTTCCAATCCTGTCGAACTTAAATTGTCCGTCGAACCCAGCCAAGTACGCCGCTGCGGAGACCAATTGCTTCCCTAAAGGCGGGTGGGAGTCGAAGAAGAACGTTCTCTTCATGTATAATCCGACGTACTTGCCATAATGCAGTTCATCGAAGCTGTGAGAGAGAGAAAGACAAGTATAACAGACAACAATTATAACAGACTGATAAATCATAGATAATAATTAAAAGGATAAAAGAGAATTAATGTTAGCCATTAAACTTTCCGATTTCTACACTTTTTAATTTTATTTGGTTGTTCTATAATTGCATTTTAAATGACAGAAGAATAAATATATATAATAATATATAAGTAACAAGCACTAGAATAATCTCGAATTTTTTCAAAGCTATGTCTGTCATTTATTCATTTTGCATGATAAAACTCATTAGAGATCATTTAAAAGCAAATTTAGTCTAATATTTCTGAATTATGTAACTTGTCTTTCTCGATGCTTATTAATCAGTTACTAACAATAAGAACGATTATATAAATATTTCGCGGAAATTACAGAGAATATAAGGGTAATTGCAAACTTTCATATCTTTATATCATCTTAATGACATAATATCATTTACGTAAATCATCCTCTTATCAGCGTTATATTATTTCTCAGAAGTGTATACATATGTACTTACACTATGCTGCGCGGTTCCTCGAGGCGATAAAGGCGAGTGCAAATGCCCGTAATTAATAGAATCACCGCTATCAGATCAATTTCCAAACTGATCCTAATTCGAGCGCGAACGGCATTGTTCGATAAAAGTTGCTTCAGCTCGACAGAATACGATATATTTGCTTTATTACTTTCTATCAAAGTATTTGGATCTGTCTGTTTGTTCGGCTGCAATAAATAAAAATCAATACAGTAATCAATATAATATGCGATCAAATTTGATAACTGATTTTGGAAGAAACTGCAAGCAATCAAATTGATAAGATATATGGATATAATTTCTTGTTAAAAATTTTATTGACCCATTAATTAATTTATTACATTTCCTGTATATCTAATAAAAATATCGAATTTAAACATGTATATATTTAAATTGTATTTTTTTCATTACATATAAATGAAATAGATTTTTAATATAATATTCGAAGTATATACATTATTCTTTACAGAGTGTCGTTGACCTTTCAATTTCATCTCTTTGAATAAAAGTTTCAAGCCAATTTTCTCTTTACAAAGATAAAACATATGCAATTAAGATTTTTTGTTACTTGGAACAGGATTAGAAAATGTGTCAATGTTTAATTTACCTATTTCTAAATTTGATCTTTAATTGGCCATTAATGATGTTCAAATATCTTTCTCTTATAAAATCGGTCTTTAACATCTTTCAATAAAAAAAAGTAACAAAACACCTTAACATAATGTTAAATGTAATAATGTAGTAATGTGTGTATATTATGTAATATATATGGAGGGGTAAAAACCACAGTGGTGTAAGTCAAATTTTTAAACATATTTTTTTGTGTGCATAAATGCATTTTATATATTGTATAGATTGCATCTATGCACGCGAGAAAAAATTTAAAAAAAATTGACTTACACCACTATGACTTTTACCCCACCATATAATAATATTTATATAGGTATGTGTATCTTTAATTTATGTACAAGGATTTTTATCCCAAAAACCTCCAGATCCACAAATCGGAGTAAGACGCCGTCCGAGCTCCTCGCCCTCGGTTCTCACGACGAATCTAAAAATTCGTATCGCGCTATCGACACGGGAACGCCGGAAAGACATTATTCCCGCCGGGAAAACGTCGTCGGGTTTGAACGTCGCGGCTCACCTCGTCCCTCCGAACCGTCCTCGGCTGATCCGCCGTCGCGTCGGCGTCGTGCTTGCCGTCCTGCGGTTTTCCTCGCCTGCGCCGGACCTCCATCGCCATCGTACCGCCCAAGATCCGTTGGGAAGAGCTAGAGAGATAGAGAGAGAGATCGTCAGATCTCCCCAGGACGACGAGGCGGGAGACGAGGACTGGTCCCGGGTGTCGCTCCGAAACGATGCGCGAGATCCGCCGTTTAAAGGGCACCTCGCGAGATCCGCCGCCCACGGCCCACGTCAGCGCCGCTCTCGCTCGACCCCCGCTGGACCTCTCTCTCTCTCTCTCTCCCACGGAAGTCGCGTGGCTTCGATCTTCCCCCCCGCGACGATTCTCGCGGGTCCCTGAAACGCTCTTCCGGTAATTGAGGTAGTTTCCGTGTCAGGAGTCAGCAGGACTCCGCGTGCGGTCGTGGCGGAGCTCGTCAGCTGCCGAACTCTCTCGCGGCACGCTGCCCGTAGCCGAGGTTAGCACGAGTTTGAGATAACGGTACTTACCGTCGCCGGGGATCGCCCGTCCGCCGGTGGTTCTGCGCACCGCGCGGCAAAGTTCCGCGTCTGCTCCCGCTCTCGGGACGCTTCTTCGCGGCATTCCCGTCGCTGTCACCGCGGACGACCGACGTGTCGTCCCCGCCATCGTGTCCCCCGACGTTCCCTCAACACTTCTCTCGGAATGCGCGATTAAAACGACCGTGCCACTACCTGTGACGAACGCTTTTGGAACGAAACGATAACGATTCGAAACAAACGACGCAGCAGTCGAACAAGTTGTTATCTTTTTGAGAATAATGTGTACAGGATTTTAGACTTTTTTCTGGAAATAATGAGATTGTCCCATTCTGGGCATAAAAATCAGTAAAAATGAAAGACTACGTCGCTTCCTTTACAATTTTCATTGTAACCACCTGACACCCATTATCTTTAACATTATTAATTTCTATTGTACTTTATCATGTTTCAGCTATTCTGTGTCAAGAGAGATTATTTATTTATTTTTCTTGCATCTACATTGGCGGATAAAAGAATCTTTGAATAAAAAGAAGACAAGATCAGGACTTTGTTATCATTAGTTTATCACCACAAACATGGATACTGACAAAGTATTGTGTCCGATATGTGCCAAGGAATTCGATTCCTCTGTCATCGAGACCCACGCCAGCAGGTGCTTATTCCTGAATGAATCTACGAAGGACGAAGGCACAATGTTGCTTAGAGACTCCAGCCCCACAATCAAAAGAAACAGGCTAAAGCCGGCAAGTGTGAAAAGAGTTAATCAAACGCCTGGTAAAAGAAAGAGTTCTTTGGATCAGCTAACTTCACCAAGTTTCAGAAACGAAGAAGATATTAAGGACGTCGTGCCACAGAAAAGTGTAATTTTTATTATTATTATACAACTACAATATATGATATAAGAAAATATATTTATACAATCATATAAATAACATACATCTTGTTACACTTAATTATTTTGTAATATATGCCAAATTTTTCTTGCGTGGTAGTTCCTCCTTCTATAAGATTTTTACAAGAAATGACTTCTACTTACAGACCGATAACGAAAGCAAGAAGCCACGCGGAAACGAGCGTGTACCCCTCGCAGAACAAATGAGACCTACGTCGCTACTAAACTTTGTAGGCCAGAAGCATATCCTTGGACCTCGCACCGTGCTCTCTGAACTCCTGCAAAAGGGCGAAATACCTAATATGATTCTCTGGGGTCCGCCTGGATGTGGCAAAGTACATGCTATTGCTTGCCCGTTAGAATTTTTGCATGTTGGGCGTATGTTGGAACGTAAATATTGATTTCTTTCTTTTTTTGCAGACATCTTTGGCTAATGTCATAGCGTATATATGCAAGAACGACCGTAAGCAACGATTTGTCAAGCTCTCTGCTGCAATGGCCGGCGTCCAGGAGGTAAAGGAAGTCATCAGTATCGCCAGCAATCATGCGAAATATGCGCAACGTACGATAGTGTTCATGGACGAGATACATAGGTTCAACAAGTTGCAGCAGGACGTGTTCCTGCCGCACGTCGAATCGGGAACCATTACTCTCATCGGGGCGACAACGGAAAATCCCTCGTTTAGCTTGAACTCCGCATTGCTGAGTCGATGCAGAGTGATCGTTTTGCACAAATTATCCATCGCGAATTTACTATCGATCTTGAAGCGTGCAGTAATTTCGCTGGGAGGTATAATACATGCATCGGATAATGGTGAAAGCACTTTGCAAGACATCAGCGAAGAAAACACATCGGAGGAGAGTAGAGTCGAGATGGAATCGTCCTGCAATACGAAGTTTATTGTAGACGAACCGACGATAGAATGGTTGGCTGGAACTTGCGACGGTGATGCTCGCATAGCGTTGGGAGGACTAGAAATGGCAGTACGATGTAAAGCACCGAATGAGGAGGAATTACTGGACGCTGGTCCGGCATTAATAACGCTGGACGACATCAAGGAGAGCCTGAAGAAAACGCATATGCTGTACGACAAGACGGGTGAACAACATTATAACATGATCTCTGCGTTACACAAGTCTGTCAGAGCCAGCGACGAGAATGCTTCGCTTTACTGGCTGACCAGAATGATCGCCGGCGGCGAGGATCCGGTTTATATCGCGCGAAGATTAGTGAGGATGGCTAGTGAAGATATTGGCTTAGCTGATCCGAAAGCTCTTGGTTAGCAATTTGTTTATTTATAATTTCCAAACTCACAAAATATATGATTTGTAGAATGATTGATATTTATAACGTGATTAATATTTATGATAACATATGTGATTAGGCTTTACTTCAAATCTGAAAATATCTGAAATATATCTGATGTAAACAATGTTGTGTAGGAATAGCAATACACACGATGCACGGTTGCAAAATGATCGGGATGCCGGAGTGTGATGTTCTTTTAGCGCAATGTACGACTTATTTAGCGAGAGCACCAAAATCTAGACTGATGGAAGATGCGCTCAGAGCCGCGCAAAGAGCGGTAGCCGAGCATAAGGGCCCGCAGCCAGGAGTGCCCCTGCACTTGAGGAACGCCCCCACAAGACTCATGAAAGATTTGGGTAAATATTTTATTCTCCACCTTAATTTGCTCTTAATAAATCGAATTATTATTTCAGAGTACGGTAAGGGATACAACATGAAGCACAAGGACGAATCTGGATTGGGCTATCTGCCGGAGGGATTGGAAAATTTAGATTTCTTTGGAGATGACGAGGACAACATCTAGAAATGCTGTGGTAATTGCTTTAGCTTGGTTATATTTTGTCATGATATCGGGTCATTTTTTTCGTACAAAAAGATTCTTATTACACATTTTATAAGTTTTATACAAAATCTCTCAGGGATTAAAATTTTAATTAACATAAATGTAAGCTATAGCATGTATAGTATATGCATATATAATTACAATATAAAATATTTTGAATAATAGTACAGGGTGTATATAATACTATAATAGGTTGTAGATATATAATACTGTAAAAATATTAAAAAATATTTTTAGTGATCCCTCGCGCGACCAGAAAAGTAATTAATTTGAGATTCAGTTGAATAAAAATAGACTTAAATTTAGTTTAGTTATATTTTGTCATGATATTGCGCCTTTTTTTCGTACAAAGAAATTCTTATAAAATTTAAAAGTTTTATACTTCGTTTTATACTAAATCTCTCAGGGATTAAATTTTTATGCATTAACATAAATGTAAGCTATAGCATGTAAATATATAATTACAATATAAAATAATTTTTTAATAATAGTGTACAGGGTGTATACTATAGCACTGTAAAAATATTAAAAAATATTTTTAGTGATTCCTCGCGCGACCAGAAAAGTAATAATTTGAGATTCAGTTGAATAAAAATAGACTTGAATTTAAGTTCAACGATAATTTTTCATTTAATCGCAAACCTGTATCACCAGTTTCAATCCCTTATGAATGCATATATTTTTTCCAAATTATCGTTTTGTTATTAGCTGGCATATCTACGATTTCTATTAATTTAATATCGTTCTCTTCAGCTAATTTTTTCAAGTCTGTTACATCTCGCAAACCCCAACTTGGATCCTGCGATTTCAAAGACTCGTTGAAATTTACGTTACTCTGCGGAGTGATCTGGCCATCGAAAGCGTACGGTCCGTACGTGATTAATAGCCCGTTCGGCTTCAGCAATTGGCCCGCGTTGATAAATAAACCGATGGTGCACTGGTACGGCGAGATATGCATCATGTTTGCGTTATATATGTATTCCAAGCTGTTCGGCTTGAAGATACCGTCACCCCACATCCGGAAGTCCGTGGTGATGTCGATTCTCAAGGGGCTTTTTATATTAGAGTATCCATTCGCGTATGCGGCGATGCTACTCAGAAGTCGCGGCTCGTACTCCGAAGGATAAAACGTGACGTGTGGGAAATGCGGCGCGAAATGTGCCATGTGCTGTCCTGAACCGGAGGATATCTCCAAGAAGGTCTGATTGGTGCCGCGTTGGATGTACCGTTTTAAAACTGATAATATCGGATCCTTATTACGGTCCGCCGCAGGATAAACGAGCTTTTTGGCAGCCATAGTGTGCGACCTTGAAGAAATTTTCAGTTTCACTTCCTACAGAAAGTTTGTAGATGCATGTATTACTACATAATATTGCCTGCTGTTATATTGCAAAGTGACGTGTGCAGTAAGCTTTGTAAAATTTGTTAAAATATATCATGTTATTTGTATGTCATATCACTGTATGTCAGTGATTATTTCACCTAAAAAATTGACTTGTGCCACTTTGAAATTAAACAGCTGAAGGATGTAAGCATTCGTCAATTTCAAATCTCACCTGTGATTAACAGCGTAATGAATAATATTCATTTCTATGTTATGCTAGTTGTAACATTTATAGCAAGAGATTGCATACCCTGAAAAATGCAAATATTTTCTTGTACTATTATATAAAATTGTATATTTTACTTTGTTAGGAAATAATCTACTACAGTAAATCTTAATTATTGAAACGAATATATTATTGTGTCCAATACTTAAGAATCAAGTTGATATTTCGATAAGTAAACTTAAATATTATAGATAGGAGACTGAAAATAAATAGTATTGAGAGAGATGATGGAGAATAAAAATATTTAATTTAATGATATTGATTTTTATTAATGGATAATAATTTATTATACAATTAGCTATATATTTGATATAATTTTCATTCTCATGGTTTGTTGAAACATATTTTACATTTGATTGTTAATCTCCATTTCTGAATCGATATAAATGTTCTAAAGAAATTGGAGGTATCGCCAAACAGTCCAAGTATTTAAAAAAAAAACTAAAGTTCAACAAGTCTTTGTGCAAGATATGTACAGAAACACAATCCCTGTAGAGTCCGCAGAAGATACATGTCATACATAAAGAAACCTTTCATGCCAATCATAACAAATTATATTGCTCTTCAATTATAATAATTAACTATAATTTCAATGTTTCCTTTTATCCGTGTCGTCTTTTCCTTTGGGTGTTACTTTTTTCTTTTTCTCTTGGCTCTTTTTACTTTTCGTTAATTCTGGTATATATACAGAGTGTCCGGTTTTCTTTAAATGTTCAAATAATTTATTTTTACTAGGAAACTCAGATGAACAAGAAACACAGCGATGAGTCGGATCATCGAATCCATCCGCGACTGAATCCTTTTTATTTTTGCCTTTACTCTCTCGTTCCTCTTTCTTAGAACCTTTCTTTGCTTTGTCGGCTTTCAGTCTTTCATCAACAACACTTGCTTCTTCCATCACTCTGCCTTCACTCTCTGCTCCTTGGTCCTCTTCTTTGTGCGTCTCTTCTTTATTTCGCAACTGTTTACTCAGCTCTATTTTCCTCTGCTGTAACTTCTTGCGTTGTTTCTTCGACAGCCATATTTCCTCGTTAATGCTCTCCGTGTTGTCGTCGCTAACAAGTTCAAGCACAGGATTAGGATTTTGAATACTACGCTTCTTCTTCTTCTTTTTCTTCCGACGACTCGACAGCGCGACGTCTTCTTCCTGATCAGATATTAATTCGTCTTCGGAAGTTATGTCATCATCTACATTTTCTATTTTATGTGAAAATGAAATACTTTCACCCATTTCTGGTCCCGTGGCCAGTGGGACATCTCCATCTGTTTTCGTTTTCTCGGTTGTCGGTTGAGAACATTTTGGATTTTCCTCATCGTCCGACATCAGTTCGGCAGGAGAGATATCACCGTCATTATCCTCGTCATTCGGTTTCGAATCGCTTCGAGGAGGGTTCAGCAAGAAATCAGGCATCTGTGAATCTGTTGCTAATTTAGGCCCGTTCAGCGAAACTGATTCTTCTTCCGTGCTCGAATCGCTTTCTCGAGAGCTACTACGGAGATCCTCGTCCTCGATCGGCATGACACGTTTGAGCGCGCTGACGTTTTCCTTGTGCTTCTTCGAGCTCTCGTGATTTGCGAAAGCTTTGTGCGTCTGAAAAATCTTATCGCAAGCGATACAATAGAATGCATCTGGATTGCTGTTTCTCGTCGTTACCTTCCTGTCATCTATTCCGAACTCCGCCGTTAGATTCGCCTCGATGTTCTTCAGCTGTGCCTCCATGTTCGAGAACTTGGACCATTCGGATTCAGCTTGAGATTGATCCCGCAACAGTCTCTGCCTCTCCAGCAGCTGCTCCTTCCTCCGCTCCTCTGCCTTGCGGAAGTTCTCGCGGGCGCGTTCGGCCAGCTTCGCCGCGTATACCTGCACACGCTTGTCGCGCTTTCGAACAAAAGCAACCAGATTTCGCACCAGCTCGTTCCTCTCGCGCTTCGCCTTGTCGCGCACCTTCTTGTTCTCCTTCTTGGCAATCCTGATAATTTGCCGGTTCCGTATTTCGCGTAAGTCGTACCGATCCACCCAAGCGTAGGATCTTTTGGTACTGTAACTCTGCCAGTAGGCATAGAAATCGCCCACCGTATCCTCGTAGGAGCTCTGAGAGTCACCAAAGCCAGGTACTTCCTCGTCGGAATCGCCGTCTTCGGCGAACTCAGCGTCCTCCGCCGCCAATTGCTCGAAAACCTTTCTGTAGACAGTGTAGAAACCCTTCTCGTCGTCCCCGTAGCCCTTGAAGCACGAGAGGGAGAAGTATGGGAAAAGGTTGATGGAGTCATCCTTGTAATCCTCCCCGATGCCACCTTTCAGGATGGCCTCGCGATGATTGTCATACCAAGCACGCTCGTGGGGATCGCTCAGTATCTCCCACGCTTGCTGGACAAGCTGGAACTGTTCCTTAGCCTCATCCGGACTGTCGAGGTTCTTATCCGGATGCCATTTCAACGCCAGCTTCCTGTACGCCTTTTTTATGTCGTCATCGTTGTCATCTCTCGCGACTCCCAATACTTCGTAGTAACATTTCATTGTACCGCTGTACGATTACGCACAACTGCTGGACACAATTTCCTTACTTAAACCACAAACCGTACGCTAAAAGAATTTAGATTATTAAACTACGAGACCAAACAGCTTGTAGATAATGTAACGTTTAGTTTGATTAGAAATGATTTACGAGCTCATTCGTTTCGTTGCATGAACATAGGCTACGGTCAACGTGACGCTACAAATGCTTCGAAGCATTCCTCCTCTTTTCTTTCAATGAAGAAAGAAGGAGAAGAAGAACGCTCCAAAGCATTTGTAGCGTCACGTTAACCGTAGTCATAATATAACAAAATCTAAAAATAAATAAATAAATAATACATTGGAAAACGTTATTACAGATAATTCTTCAAATTCTTAGATTTTCTCAGTATTGACCTTCTTATCCACTTACCCAGTCTTAAGTGTTGTTAATGAATCATATTATTAATAACCTATATTTTATCTTCAAATATATCTCTCGAAAGTGCCGAGTGATGATTCAACTTGGCAAGATCAATCGGGAGGAGAGGTACAGGTACAATGTATAATAGCCTCGTAAATTATTTCGAACCGAGATAAAACGTCTCCCGCTTTACTACCCTATTCGAAGGAAAATTCGCGTGTATAAAATACACGTGCCAATATCGCGATCGCGCGTCTTTTACCCATCCCTGTTACTGTCGATCGTCGACGACTGACGACAGTGACGACACTTTGAAAGAGGAGCGTGCTTACCCAGAGCTTATCGATCTTATTGTTGATGACACTGCGCACAGCTGACGCGCAATCGATGTTAAATATTCGAAATCGCAATTAGCGCATAATAATAACAATCGTATTTAGTGCATAATTATACATGTATATCTCGACGAGGCCGAAGTGTTCGTAGCTCTGTTCTTCGTAACTGTACTCTTTTGCACTTAAGATGAAATAGACCGTGCAATCGGACGTGAGAAAGAAAAGGAGAAAAGGTAGGTAAAAAGTGCAAACAATTTAGTCGAAAACCGGATTAATTTATGTCCATTTCTATTCATAGACTTAAGAAAGAGATAGAGTGTAAAGCATTAATTATTACGAGCGCACTGATGCGCTAGTCAGCTGATTCTGTGGCGCTCCGACACGTGATTAACTTGTCCAAGAACCGGATTAGTCAACGCGGGACACCGCACTGGATGCAAGCATGAGTTTATAAATATAATTTAATTAAAATTATCTGAGTGACTCACAAACCTTTTTAATCAAACTTCATAACTCTTCATACAAAATACAAACGATTCCATATAAAAACTTTGATTAATTTATCTATTTCGGCTAAATGCAAGGTGTAAAAATAAATAATTCATTACAATTAAACGAATGACTCACAAACCTTTTCAATTGCACTTCAAAAGTCTTCATACGAAATACAAACGATTTCATATAGAGATCCTTAACCCTTCGTGTGTAACGTCTTTTTCGGCACCTGTAACGTGTAACGTCGGGTCACTCGTGTCCGACGCCTAAAAAATACTTTAAAGTGTTCTAAAAAAATCTGAAAAAATTCATGTTACCTTATTAACTATCCTACTTTAAGGATCAATCGCTATATTGCCGATTTTTTCATTTGTTTAAACAATATATTTATATAAACATATAAAAACGTGAAGAATGGACCATTTTTTTCAAAAAATCGTAACTTTGGCAAAAATTAATATATTTTAAAAATTCAAACGGGAAATTAAAGTTTAAGAATAGTACTTTAAAGAAAAAAATATTAGAAGTATGTATAAATTAATGGGATGCTTAAGTTTTGAGCATCAAAATCACGTTTTTTGAAAGTACGTAAATAGGTGCAAATTACAGTAAAATACACATTTTATTCATTTTTAATCAATTTTATTCATGAAAATGTAATCAATCACAATTATTTATTACAAAATTATAAAAAAGATAGATCTAAGATAGATAAGATAGATAGATAGATACTCTAAGATAGATTAATAGATTGATATTTATAGATAACTAAGATTAATCTATCAATTCCCAATGAAAGAACATGAATTTTTGGGATTTACTCGAGCGCGACAGATTAACATATGGGGGGATACCTTACACCCTATTGAGTACCTCCCACTAAATATAAACCCTTAATATAGGGTCGCGCGTCTAGGGCAGCCGATCAGAATAGTAAAAAAAAATCGATCATTAGAAATACTCGAGCGCGTCAGATTAAGGTAAGGTGGGTTAATAACATGCTGAAAAGTGTGCATTTCAATAATCTGACGATTTGAGCGTGACGTAAGGGAGTGGGAGGGTCACAAACTTGCAAAAAAAAAAACGTCACCTTGACATTCTCGAGCGCGGTCGAATTTTTTTTTATTTTGAAGGAAATAATTCAAGAATAACGGAAAAAATATAATCTGCCGATTTCCACAAGCCGAAGTAGCACAAATCGTCAGAAAAGTTTAGTAGAGGCCAGTCATTAAAGACAATCAATTCACTTTAATTACAAAAGTTTTCAAATTTTCATAGAATATTGGGTGAGTTGAAATAACAATAAATCTCATTTTGCAACCATCCCCGAGATCCGGAACATGCTTAACATTGCAAAAAACGTTAATTTATTATAACTTTGCGAAAAAAATTGCAAAAGTCCTGCAAACTTAAAGCAATGTCTATTGTAATATTTTCCGCAATGTATTAGATTTGCAACCTATTTCGAAGCGCGCAACATTGAAATTTTTTATAAAATAACGTTTTTGTTTGTAACTTGGAGGAAAAAATTGCAAAAGTGCTGCAAACCGATAGAATAACTTTTATAACTGCCCCGAACAGCTGTACCAATTTGCAACCTTCTATGTTACACGCAACTTTTTTTTTTTTTAATCAATAATAGAACAATTGTTTATTTAGTCGTAATTTTGCCAAAAAAATTACAAAAGTTTTGCAAATTGGTTGCAAAAATTGAGATTATTTTTCGTCACAAGCTGTTAAGTTTGCAACCTCGGACAAGGTCCGCAACAGTGAAAAATTAGCAACAATTATTATTTTGCACTTTTCATAAGCGTGAAAAAATTGCAAAAATTTTGCAAATTTTATACGGAGTGCTTCAAATGTCTTCCCTTATCCAAATATAAATTTGCAACCTTCTACTAGTTACGCAAATTATTGCAACTTATTAATGACTAATTTTGTGTTACAAAATTAATGCAAAAGTGTTGCAAATTCAGGGAAACAAATTAAAAATACATTTACACATAATGTCGAATTTGCAACCTTCTATTTTTCACGCAAAATATCCAAATCATGTTCAATACTACGAGGCCCCGATGGTTGGTACTTTTCTATTGTCACGCACCACAACAACATAGAAAATTAAGCCTCATACACAGGTGCGAAGCAACCATCAGGGCCTCGTAGTATTGAGCGTGATTGAATATTTTGCGTGACAAGTAGGAGGTTGCAAATTCGACATTATGTGTAAATGTATTTTTAATTTGTTTCCCTGGATTTGCAACACTTTTGCATTAATTTTGTAACACAAAATTAGTCATTAATAAGTTGCAATAATTTGCGTAACTAGTAGAAGGTTGCAAATTTATATTTGGATAAGGGAAGACATTTGAAGCACTCCGTATAAAATTTGCAAAATTTTTGCAATTTTTTCACGCTTATGAAAAGTGCAAAATAATAATTGTTGCTAATTTTTCACTGTTGCGGACCTTGTCCGAGGTTTGCAAACTTTACAGCTTGTGACGAAAAATAATCTCAATTTTTGCAACCAATTTGCAAAACTTTTGCAATTTTTTTGGCAAAATTACGACCCAAATAAACAATTGTTCTATCATTAATTTAAAAGACATATATTGCGTGCAACATAGAAGGTTGCAAATTGGCACAATTGTTTGGAGCAACTGTAAAAGCTATTCTATTGGTTTGCAGCACTTTTGCAATTTTTTCCTCCAGGTTATAAATAAAAACGTTATTTTACAATAAATTTCAATGTTGCGCGTATCGAAATAGGTTGCAAATCTAACACATTGTGGAAAATATTACAATAGACATTACTTTAAGTTTGCAGGACTTTTGCAATTTTTTTCGCAAAGTTATAATAAATTTAAAAAAAAATTTTTTTAATTAAAAAATTTTTTTTTTAATTTGTCAGATTAAGAAAATTCCTCCAAATAATCGTCAGATTATGGGTCAGCACGACTAGGACATCAAGCTGAATCACCTGTATAATAATCTGACGCGCTCGAGTATTTCAAAATGGCGATTTTTTTTTGCATTATCAAGAAGCCGCCATGAGCTTGCGCCATGTCCGAATCGTCAGTCTTTTGAATGGGAGCTTCTTTCGGGTTCACTTAACATCCCCTCTGAATATCTGACGCGCTCGAATAAATTTTTTTTTTCCCCGTTTTCAACCCTTCCGCACAGCCACCCGCACCATGCAAACCGGCAGATTAACACACCTCCAATATCAGAGACACGTGGGGCATATACACTATCAATATCTGACGCGCTCGAGTATTTCCATGTGACTATTTTTTTTTACATTTTTGAAAACCTGTAGACGCTTCGGGAACCGGTGAAAGGGTGTACATTATATAACCTTTTTTTCTTTCTACCATCTAATCTTCAAAATCCAATAGGTTTCTACGACGCTCGAGTAAATCCCCATTTAGCATTCTGGGCTCCCCTACTACAATGAAAGAACATGAATTTTTAGTAAAAAAAAACATCCAAATTAAAATAAACATTTTACTCACCTGCTATTTTTAATCAACGTAACGTGTAACGTCGGGTCACTCGTGCACTTTCAAAATTTCGTCTGGCTCTCACAACAGCTGTTTACGCACTAGACCGTCGGCGCTTGGGGAGCTAGTAGCTTAGTAGTATACAATTTTTTTCAGTATAGTTTGGTCCCGCCCCCCCCCTCCCTTCGAGCTACAGGGGACAGTCACTTTCGCCAGGGCACGAGTGACCCGACGTTACACACGATTTCATATAGAGTTAAAAAAAAAAACGTTTATTTCCGATCAAGTACGTACGAATGATTATTTGTCATTAAAGATTTTATTATTCGTGGTAAAGTATAATTAAAATTAATAATGCAAAAACTACAGAATTTTTGTAAACTTACATTTATTGCATATATGGCGGCATATATTTGTTACATACGTTTACATATATACATGTATTTACATATACGGCAGAAAAGAAATTGTTGGCGTGTTTTTTTATTCTTTACGCTGAATATTACTTAAAAAAACTGTATATCTTGGTTAGGTACCCTAAAAATAAACAACATACATGCAAGCATACATATACGGCGGTACTCATGCGTGTCTCCAAATGATCATTTTATTTGGATTATTGGATGACCGAAAGTTATGATTTATAAATTTTAACGTGTAATATAATCGCATTCTGAAAAATAATTTTTTTAAATATAAATGTGGGAAATTGCTGCATGGATGCTCAAATGTTGTTAGTTCAGCCTCTGCTAACAATTTTTGTATAACATTTTTCTCAAAAACAATATTTTGAAAGTGCTCATTGAAAATCGCTTCCAATGAGCACACATAAAAAATAAAATTATTATGTGACGATTCTGAATTTCCAAGAATTGAATTTTTGTTTTGGTATGCCTTAAAAAAACAAAAAATTGTCAAATCTTCAAATTCTACGTGATCGATACTATATCCTTCGCAAGTCGTGCATGAATGTTTCTTTAAACACTTACGAATTAAAAAATCACATATATAACGAATTGAATTTTTTTCAACTAAATCGAGCTTTTGATAATCAACGTCATCCGGCATAAATTCCTCAAAAAGTCCGCTTTCACTTTCTTCTTCAATTTCTTTGTTTTCATCTTGATTCCGTCCGTTTAAGTCTAACAAGATATTGTCAAAATGATCCTCGCAGTTTTTGTTCCCCGTATTAAAGAAATTGTGAAACAGCAATTTTTTGAATGCTCGAATGAACGCCACGGCAGGAGGGTTCAAACAGTTTCCTTTTTCTAAACGAACTTTTTCAAAAAAGTTCTCTATAGGCTCTCGATTTAATCTCCTCGTTTGCACAGAATTAAATCCTTCTTCTTTGAGACATTCCCACAGTTGCAGCACGCCTGAAATAGTAACTTTCCAGCCATAGATGGATTTAATTTTGTTTGCTATGTCCTGACCATCGTGATTAATAATTATTAATGAATCGAAAAACTCTAAACATTCCTTTAAAAAGGCAGTCTGGAATTCATTCCCTTCAAAAACGTGAGCGTGCGGTTTTTCTTCCGTGTATTTCGCGGTAGAATTTAACATGTCAAAAAGTTTATCCATCTTGTCAATGAAAGTTACCGTTCCAATTGCCTCGGGTGATATTTTTCCAAAATGCATATATGTATATATACCTGCCGCCACAGATCGACTAAAAAGCTCAGTAGCTAATCGAGTTTCCGTTTTTTGGAGCGGACTTGGATTTACATGAGAGTCAGTTAATTTCGGCGCCAACCTGGACTCCATTAATTTATCGAACTCATAAAATTGTCTTACGTGCTCTATCTTAACAAAAAGTTGGTCAAACATGAAAGTATATTTTAAAAACATATTTCGCATTCCCTTCATCAAATGCGGCACATCGAACAGAAAAAAAATCTGACGGTCGTTCACCGTAAAATATGGGATATTAAGCGTAATTCTTAATTCTTTTGCGAGCTGCTTATTCTTAGGATTCATATCACACACTACGGCAGCAACTGTTAAACCAATATTTTGCAATTGAAAAATACATTGAGCGAGTAATTGTTTGAGAACTTCAGTTGAACAAGCTGCATTCGAAAGTTCGTACGTAAGAGGCTGTTTCCAATCATCAAAAATACCTCTTGCAGTAAAGACGTATGCAAATTTTGCTGGATGGAATTGCTTTTCGTTGCCACTATCATGAAAACCGATAACTTCGTCAGTCTTTGTATTATAATACAAATGACATTTTAATGACATTTCATCAAAGTGTACGACGCAAATTTTTCCAGACTCTTGCGTAGTTGCAAATTTAACGGCCAGTAAATTGAACACGTTTTTATTTATGCCGCTCGTAAGAGAAATATTAGTCGTCATTCTATTGAGAGTTACTCTACCTGGCAAATAAAATATCGATGCCAAATTTCTGTACGCTCTTGGCCCTTTAAAATACCAATTCAAGCACAATCGTTTAAATTCTAGGGAATACCTCCGACCGCGGACTTGTTTCTTGCCAGATAATACTTGTTCTCTTACTAACATTGTTACTTGCGGTGACAGAAATTTTTCACAGGCCGTCAAAAATTGTTCTTCGGTTACATCTGTTATTTTTTTTATTATTTCATGCAAAGCAGCATTCTTTTTTTTCAATATTCTATTTTCTTTTCTTAGTATTCTATTTTCTGCTTGTTTTTTAAATTCTTTTTTTAGTATTCTATTTTCTGTTTCTTCTTTTAATTTTTTCGGAGCATGAGCAGACAAATCGTTCGAGGTTTGAATAATTTTATGAATACTTGGCTTCAGTAGCAGTTGAACTCCTCTGTGGTTTCCAACATCACTCGTCTCTGCGGTGACTGCAATTTTAGGATCTGCCTTACTGCTGTTATTTGCTGAAAGAACGACGATTGAAGGCTGAAGAGATTTGACGGATATGTTAATTGGTTCCAAGCTGACATTGTGTTCCGCTCGTACATCAGGCTGTGCAGAAAGCTGCGACCTTCCTCCCTCTACCAACGAATGAGTGATTTGTCGAATACCAGATAAAGGGTTAGTTTTTACATTTGCACAATTCTGAAATCAGATTTCATAAAGATCACGTCTATCAGGATCAAACACCTATTTACATGCAGAATTGTTACAAAGACAATGGTTGCAACAGCCTTAAAACTATAAATAAATAAATTCAATTCAGTTTTCTTCCCATTAGTGTCTGACAAACACCACTCACGATCAATTTGAACTTAATCGTATTTCACATTTCAGTCTCAATCTAGCATTGTGTATTGTATCTCTTGTAGAGATACAATTTCAGAGCAGAAGAAAAATGAATTAACTTCATAAGCTGCAGCATATATTATTAACTCGATTTTTTTTACTTCTTTTCTTTAATTGACCATTTCTTTACTTACCACATTATTCCGATCATTTTCTAAGTTTTCACCCAAATTGAGAGTTGGTTTAGCCGAAGGAAGTAAACGGTTTTTCAAATCATTTGAATACATTCGGTCCTCGAAGTGGTCGCTGCAAACTCTATAGGTGGAATATACATATTCCGGTGTTTTTTTCAAGAGATCCTCGCGACGACACGCAATTGCCCACTGTCTTGACCTAAAATCATTAAACTTTTGTATCATGAAGGAAATTAAAGGGAAGAAATTGTAACTGTAACATGTACAAACCTTTCGCCGTCCTTAGGGAAACGAAAGAAACGGTAATTTGTATTTATGCTTTTATTTTGGCAGTTTTGAACGCTGCAAATCTTATAACTTCCTTTATTCATTTTGGCGTCACACTGATGAACGATTCCACTTAACGATCGCAACGGTTTTATTTCATCTTTCTTGCTGTTTGTCAAATGTTAAACATCAAGGACGAATGAGAGTGTTGTGAGCGAAGAAGCTTCTGATTGATGCTCGAAATCGAAGAGCTCTTCGTGGCGGAATGACGACATCACATCCTCTTTCTTCTTTTTTATAGATATATCCGGCAGGTTGGAAAAACTCATCCGGCCTCCGGGCTCTGCGCGCGCCAATTTTTAGGGACTTTTGCGGCGGAACAGCTGATCGCTGTCTCGACCGCACTGTCCAATACTCCAATACCGTTCACGGCGACGGCAGGCGAGACAGCGATGGTCGCGGAAGTGCTGTGAGAATTGCGGATCCGGGCGATTTTCGGCAGGTATCGCCAACTGCGACGTCCCGGCCGATTGACAGCGGTGCTTCGTCGAATCGCGGTAATTATTTCCGGCGGGTTACGTGCCCGCGCGACCCTTGTCAGCGCGCCCGGAAGGTGGACGTACGCGGGAGCAGCGCGCGAGCGGCGCGGCGCCTCGTAGCCTTGATCGTCTGTGACATTTTGCCAACGTGATGTAGCAGACGCCTCTAATTGCTCTCAATCATTGCCCCCCTCGCGAGTGCCTAATGAATTTCGCGGACCTGACGTGCTCGTCGGGCTCGACACGCCTCCCCGTAGATCCACCTCGCCGGTTTCGTGCGCGTTTGACGTCAGCGAGTTGTGATTATTTAGTTTATTATTTTACTGCGCGGTTTTATCTCCCGCTCGATACCAATGATAACACATCAAGCGATATTGTATATTTCAGTTTCTCGGAATGTAATTCAATTGCTGGCAATTATCTCTCGTGCTTTGGACATTTTTCTGATTGGCAGTGCAGAGATATGTGATTGACAGTGTTAGCTTCGAAACAATTGCTCCGATATTTATTTCTTTCCTTCGCAACTGCGCATTTTACTTTTCTAGATCTAGGTCGTTTCAAAGTATACTTTGATCAATAAAAGAAACGTGAGCGCTGAAGCGGAAAGCAGCAGCAAGAAAAGTGTATCGAGATTTTGTTTGTTGCATTATGATAATTGTTTTCAGATTGTCTGCCAAGATGACGGCAGGCACCAGCTTGGTGGTGCCCATAGTGCTGTGGGGACGCATAGCGCCGACCCATTGTATTTCCTGCGTCTACTTGTCTCGGGATCAGAAGACACTGGTGACAGGATGTTACGACGGGCAGATATGTCTGTGGCAGGTGGATCCGGAGACCTTAAAGGTATATATAGAACGCTTGCGGATCCTTTATTCATTATCGACTCACGCTACGGCCGTGGTTTTCAATGTAGATGACTCCGAGATGCTTGCTGGTTGGACATACCGCCCCGATAATGTGTCTCAGCCGAGCCAGCGTCGTGATGGAGCAGAATTTCATCGTCAGCAGCAGCGAGAGCGGGGAGATGTGCACCTGGGATCTAGTCGATGGAAAGTGTCGCGAAACGGTGAAGCTTAACAGCGTCCACACGCAAATGTTGCCCTACGTTTCTGCGGGTGGAGAGGACGTCAGACTCTTCTGCTCTGGGTAGAAATAGCATTATCCATATACGTCACACAGTAGTATCGAATTTCATCAAGGATATATATGTACGGGAGTTTTTTTTGTGTATTTCAGATACTATCCCGAGGTTCTGGTGATGGATCCGTTCAGCTTGGAAGTGCTGTTCACCCTAAGCTCCCGCGTCAATCCAGACTGGATTAGCGCCTTGCACGTTTTGCGGCCGGCCAAACGGAAAGGTCGGTTCTACGTGCATACAAGTTAGTTACACTCCATCACACCTACGCTTTATACCATGAACAACTACCTTCTATTCAGTTTCACTGCCAACAGATACTGTACAAAAGGTGAATCGCAATATGGCTTTTCGTGATTTATTATCGAAAGTTTAACGCAATAATTCGGTTTGAATCTTGCATCTATTGCTGTCTAAAACTGTTTCTTCTCTATTCCTCAATGATTCTTATATAACAGACGGCGCTCGATATCCTTTTGCATAAATAAAAATTTAGCAATGCGCGAAACACAGTATCTTTTGGTGTTTCATTATCTTCTATATTTGTTTCTTTTTAAATAAAGAACTTGAGGGTATTAGCGGTAAAGTTTCTTCTTTTCGGTTATTTTTGTGTCTCATTCGGGTGAAGTTAAGTTGGATGATAATAATGATTATTTATAATAATTAATGATCGTACCTAGTATAATTACTTAAAAGTAACTAACGGTATCTGAGGCACTTGTACAGACGTTTCTTTTGTATCTTAAATTTTATACTCTGCTACTTTACCTTTTTTTTTAGGCAATTAACCTGAAGAAGCTTTATGCTTTGGATACAAACAGGGATTGTGTCGATGAATATTTCGAGCTATTATCTTTCGATGACCTATTACTCGGTTTCGCGAGTAAAGTCATTTATATTGTATCTAGTTTGATAGTAGCAGTTTTATATATCTAATATTTTTAGACTGACACCTTATAATAACAGTTACATTGTTGCAGCATGTTAATGAAACTGGAGACAAGTCAGCGCTAGTGCGCTGGCAGTCGAGGCTGTATCACTTTTCTCGTTTATTATTTTTTTCTTTTATCTAATTCTGGTTCACACATCTCTTCTCCGCACATCCTCACTTGAACAATCTAATCATTATTAACAATTCATCTCACTTCTCTTTCTTTTTATATTAAGTAACAATATCCATATATCTATCCTGTTACTCACGTATATGAATGACATGTCATTTATATCTATATACACATCGCATTTCATTACACTTTCATAATACTTTCACCTGGTAACTATGTTTCTATCTCTATTCGTAAGTATATATAAATATATATAATATACATATTGTAATGTACATATTTACACGCGGCAACAATTGCACGCTCTGTTACTGCTAAATTTAATCTCGTATTATTGTTGTAATTAAAAGTATGTCAATGTTTCAAACTATATTGATTACCTCTCCAAAATATGACATTGACTAAAAAATGTGATCTAATAATTAGAGAATGTCTTTTTTAAATTCTTTTTTCTATTTTGTAATTTATAATTGTAATTTGCAAGAGAGTTTTGGAGGAAACGCCAGTGTTTACAGCTTTAAATGTTTACCGATTTAAAAAAAAATTAATTTCTAATTTTTATATTGCTGTTTATGGCAGTTATGCCAGAGTGCTAATTTATTGCTTGTATTTTTTTTTACACATTATATACGTGGAGATTGTATACACATTGTATACGTCAGAAAAAACTAGTATAAAACTTATATTTGTAAAACCAGACTAATCGCAAACGAAGGTCTTAAAGTATAATATTGAAAAACAGGACAGACAAATTTATTACACTATTGCGGAAAACGCAAATATATTATCAGTACCTGTTGGACGCAACTATACACATTAATTGTTTTTTAATCAATATAATCCTTGGATTCTGCTTAGTCAAATAAATTAAGTACACACATAGTTTCTGCATAACTAAAATTAAGCATGATTTCGCTGTAATTCAATATGTTATTGCTTTCTACTCCACGGAAACATCTGGCATGCACGTACTATACGCATACAGAATTATATTACCGCTTCACGAAAATCATATTGTACCTATTAGAATAATAACGCTACCTTTAATCACCTGTAACACTACCTTTAGCTGCTTTATTCGATATCGGACATAGATATTTATATTTTTAAATTAATTACATCGATTCGTTGAAGCTGGCAAGTTTTTTCATAGCGAACAGCGAACTGTTCTAGTAATTCTAACAAAATTCTATCGCTTAAAAATGCTAAAACGCTCTCCTAGATTTACTTAACGCGCAACAGGCGCTTCCATTCGTTTAAAGACGACGTCGTGCTGGCTCTGACGACGACGGGCACGGTGAAGGTGTGGACGCTTTTGGGACACGAGAATCGTAACAGCGAGCCTCTGTACGAGCACGAGAGCAAACAGATCCGCTGCTTGAACGCGCTTGCGATGACTTGCTGCCCCTACAATCAGAGAACAGTGCTGATTGTATGCTCCAAGTATTGGCAGGTAATTACCGTTATCCTTATCACTATATGTGATTGGAGAATTTTTTATTGCAGAAATGTCAAATTAAATACTTTTAAGAATAAAATTTTGACATTAAGATGCGTTTTTTGTATTAATTACATCTGTAGTCAAAAGCTATATTCATATAATTAATATATATCATTGGAATAATTTTATAGATATTTGATGCCGGCGATTTCTCGGTTCTCTGCTCCATCACGGCCCCACGTGGCGAGCGTTGGATGGCAGGCGATTTCTTGTCCGCTGATAGGGTCATCCTGTGGAGCGACGAAGGTCACGGATATTTATATAAACTTCCAGCGAAGTACGTACCCCTTTAACGCAACGTACGATAATTTCTTCGGTGAACGTCACGATTGTCGAGTATATTCTAGAAATATTCTAGAAATAAATTTTTTAAACACTCTGGTTTTCTCATCCCTGGCTGGTAATAACGTTGCTTAACGAACGACTGATTATCTCTCTTACGCCCCGAACTTAATATTTGCGAATGAGTGACATTACGTAACAATTCGATCGAGATACTCAAATGTTGAATCTTATTGATTAGCACATATCCCTTTATTGCTTCTAGGATTCTGGTACAACTTGACAGGTAGTTTATTCTCGCGTTTATATAAGTATTAAAATTTTTTTGCAAATAATGTCTAACAATATATTTTTGTGTGAGGAAAGAGTTATATTAGTTTATAGTAGCATGGTTATGGTTACTAAAAGCGCACTTTTTATTGACTTTGTAAAGCAGTTTATAACGATTAACAAATGCTGAAAAATAAATAGCTAAATACTTAATCGCAATTTACGTGACACATCTTTGGGAAATGATTTCACAGATGTTTCACAGCTGTTTTTTCAATCTTTAATATTTTACTCTTTAACCTTTAATATTTTAATCTTTAATATTTTAATTACATATGTAAATAACATGTGACATTGAAAAAGTAACGCCAAAATTATTCTGAATTTTTAGCTTAATTGTCAGGCGCATTAACTCGGAAATGAGTTCTTCAAGTTTTCAATTATAGGGCTGAGAATGTTGTAGAAGCACTTGCTGGCAATGCACACATTCAATATTTTATTTTTTATCTTGTTTGTAACCATTTATCATGCGCCTACATATCCGGAGTCACGTTATCGTTTACTAAAATACGCTACATTATAATAATCCGATTTCATGAATTAAGAAGTAACCCATTCTTTGCCTTCACACATAGTTATTTCATTCGATTTTCATTCGAGATATATGAATAAGAATACCTCGAATGTAATTATTAACAGCAGTTGACATCAGGAAAGTATAGTTAATAGAACTATTAATAGAACAAAGATCAAACTTGAAACGATTTTATGTCATATTTTATTCTTTCATATGAAACTAATTATGAAGGGAAGACTTCCCTTTTTTGGGGGGGGACTTTGCGGCATTCGGGAAGTGGTTCAGCGTTCGGCTGAGCGTAGTACAGTCCTAGAACACAACTTTCGTACATGCACATGAATTAACAATTAACACAATGATCCATCTTATGGTAATGTCTTTTTCATATTATTCACATCTACTGCATTCTACGCGGGATCTGGTGTTCTTCTAGCAAGCTGAAGGGCAAGGCTCTCAGCAGGTAACCCGCATTATCACTTGTACATGTTCTCCATATTGCTCTCTCTTCTAATCTTTATTTTCCTCTTTGTCTCTTTACGTTTATTCGTTTTGTCATTCTCCTTCACCTTTCTCTTGTGTTCGTAAACACGATAATTCGCTTTTACTCATCTTTGGTACAAGGTGATGTGATAAACTCAGCAGCGTGGATTCGTATTGATGTCACTATGCGAATGCATCAAATTTCATATTTTATTCTAATGAATTTTATTATATTGCGAATTACGCGCATTATCAGTGAGCATCCAAATATACGATATTTTCATTTTCCTCATTTTCTCTCATATTTTTAACGTCAGGAATTTTCATTGGCGTTTACGTACAAGAGCTCATATGTATACATTCATATGCATCCTGCGGTATTTCAATCGCGTATATTCAATCCATCATAATCATTGACAATCCTTAATCGCAGTCTAAACAGATAATATAGAACGAGGTGAAAATGTAAAGATACGCGAAAGAAGGTAAATGCGAGGAAGAATTACGTATTGCCATATTTCATTATGTTATTGCCATATTACTTATGTTCTCACTTTGCTTTAAGTTGCTTTGCACTGTTATTATTAACTGTGCGATTATTATTAAAGTAACAGACGTGACACAAAGGTAATTCGTTGGAAAAAAAGTCTTCCCGAGGGCAGAATATTTTAATATTAAAAGAAAAATCAGTGCTATGTTTTAGTTCGAAAATAATAGGCACGAAATATATGTCGTATTTTAAAGTCCGTAATTTTTTCTTTCTTTCTAGCATAAGGATAATTTTGACTGTTCTAATTGTAATTAATAAAACTTGTCTAAGTCTTGGCATCAAATCTTCTACAGACTTTTCTACCTTTGTGTATCGTTTATAATGTTCTGAAAATGCTATTGCTTCGAAAAGACGTTTACTCGCAGCGTTTGCTTGCTAGTAAACATTAGTCGGCAAATAAACACTCATACTGGAAGCAATTCGACGCGATATGAAGCTTATGCAATGTGGAAAAATAGTTGGACTATTCTTGGACACAGTTTTCTTGAATGTGCATATTCAATGTACGAAGATTTTCATGTCTGTGTTATATTTTGCGATATTTTCTCCAGTGGAAAAACAATGTCCATGAATAGCATGAAATCTTTATTTTATATAAAAATAATCACTAATCACGATTTTTTTCCACGGTATGCAGTAGCGTTGCGGATAACAAGAACTTCCACACCGCCGGTGCGGAGTACGATCAGCCATATCTGTACTGCACGTTAACGCAACCTGGAGATAAGGTGAGAAATATTTTTCTATTGTATAGCGATAACAAGGAGTATTCCTATCTTGATAATCTTATTACAGACATATCTTTTAATTGTTCTATGTTCAACTCTTCGAATTCTTGACTCTAAATATTTTATTCCTACATAAGACTTCTTTCGTCTTAAAAATCTTCGATTCTAAAGATTTGCTAGTCCAAAGAAACTTTATTCCTAAAGTTTCCAATTCCTTGAATTCTTTGATCCTTTATTTCTCGGTTTCCTCTAATTCCCGAATGTTGTTTACATGCCTTCCAACATCCTCGGATTTTCGTCTCCCGTGTTTCAGCCTCTTTCCTGTCCGCCGGCCATGCGACTGGTCACCGTGCAGCGTCAGAACAAGACCCTAAAGTATCTGTTACGCGGGGACAGCGAGGGCGTCGTTATTCTCTGGACAGTGCCGGACGTGACGACGCAGCAGCTCGCCCAGATCTGTCAGAACGACGGGTCGTCACCACCGGCATTGTCGCCGACCGTGAAGACGAGTCTCACCGCTGCCTGGGATGCGATGAAGCCGCCTCCTGTAGGGATACTCGACCAGTTGGACACCGGCGATGGCCACGGCATTAAGCTCACCGCTTGCATATATTTGCCGCAACAGAGTCGACTAGTCGTCGGTCGTGAGGATGGTAGCATCATCATCGTGCCGGCGACACAAACCGTAATGCTTCAACTACTCCACGGCAATCATCAGCAATACGATGGTATCATCATATTTTTATTATTTCTCTATAAAATCTATATATTTGAAGTACTGATAATGGATGTGCATCTCTCCAAGTTATACTTGTGTAAAAATACTAACGAATAAGTAATTCGACGCGATGTAAAACTAATTAAAAGTACAAATAGATGATGTAAAATGCAATAACTCCATACTTTATAACTCACTTTAAATCAATATCAGAATTTTTTACGATTTAAATTTTTAATTTTTCTTTACATACGTTCAGATTGGCCACCGCATCAAGTTTTATTGGGCCACTCAGGACGAGTAAATTGTCTGCTTTATCCTCATGGCGCGGCACCTCGTTATGATCGTACCCATCTCGTTTCCGGTTCCGTGGACTTTGCTGTCTGTCTCTGGGATTTATACGCCGGCACATTGATCCATCGGTTTTGCGTTCATGCCGGTGAAATCACGCAATTGATGGTGCCGCCCGATAATTGCAGTGTATGACTATTTTCATTATAAGAATTTGTACAATAAGAATGACGATTAATTTCTAAGCGCTTTAGTCGAGTCTTAATCCATGAAAAATATTGCTAAAAATCGATTAAGATTTAATGCATAAAGAGTTGTATATATTTGTATTTGCAGCCTAGGATACAGAAGTGCGTTTGCAGTGTCGCATCGGACCACAGTGTTACACTGCTCTCGTTAGCGGAGAGAAAATGCGTCGTGCTTGCATCGCGACACCTTTTCCCAGTTGTGACCATCAAATGGAGACCACTGGATGATTTCATGATAGTCGGATGTTCGGACGGTGCCGTGTACGTCTGGCAAATGGAAACTGGTCACTTGGATCGCGTACTGCACGGTTTGTTTGCTCCACGTTGTTTCAGTCTCCCGAGTATTATTCGTATTTTCCTAATCTTTCAATTTCTTAGGATTCCTTAAATTTTTACTTTTTCAGAGTCTCGGAGATATTTATTATGTTCTTTGCCTTATGTCACTACGTTTCTTAAATTGCGTGTAGAATTCATGAGACCAGCGAATTACTTCTTCTTCTTCTAGGCATTATCGCGGAAGAGGTGCTCTACGCTTGCGACGAGAACACTATAGCAGCAGCCGGTGGATCCGCCGCCGGCGGTGAGCTAGGACTAGCTAATCCTGCCGTGCATTTCTTTAGGTAAATGAAATCTTGCAGCACGGATGGTGAGAATCTTGCGTGTTCCTCAGCGTAGTAAATCATCCGGGTACAACGTTCTCCGTTACAGTCCGTCCAATTTTTACTTCTCAGAGGTTTGCGCCATCGGAACCTGTCGGCGATCAGACACGCGACGCAAAGAGGGCTGCATCAATTGCAACAGCTTCACGGTGGGCATGGTCCCGACCATGGCAATCAGATAAAAGCCAAAGGTTCGCCGTTGATGATCCAAGGATTCAGAAGTAACCCGAAGGATCCAGAGAGTCATATCTTATTTTTCGACATAGAAGCGCTGATAGGTATGAAATCTTCGTAAAACTTTAATATTTTTTATGGAAAAATTAAAGTTTTATGTATAAAAATTACGTAAAAAATTACGAAAGTCTTTGCATTATATAATTTGTGTTATGACATGATACGATAATTACGATAATAATTTAATTTGTTTTTCCGCTGCAGTACAATTACTTAGCGACGAGTATGGTGCCATGTCACCCGGTTCCTTAGAGGCGCAAGGACTTATTTCCGCCGCCGAATATCAGAAAGTTGCAGCACTCACTCAGTCCGCCAGTCCCGATGCGCACAAGAAAATTGTTGGTAAGGATCCTTTCATGTTATTCCAAATTATATTATGATAAAGTGTTGTATTTTAAAATATAACTATTGCAGATAAGAACCACGTTTTTTCGCAGTTCTATCCGTTTAAGAATAAGCATTGCAGCTATCTCTATTAATGTATCCCTTTGTAGACTTTTTCGGTCGTGTCAAGGATAAGGCGGGTGATGTTGAGCGAATATTGAAGGAGAAGGATCGTCACGGTATCGTGTTTTATTATTGTTACTTGTTTCGCAATTCTGTTTATTCATGTATTTCGTTTACGTATAAAATTATTTGGATTACTAAAATCATCATATATTAATATTTGTTACAAGCTTCACAAGAAAATATCAATATTCTCATAATCTTCTTCTCTCTCTCTCTTTTTTTTTTTTTTAATTTAAAGAATTCACAAAATATTTTATTAATGATTTATTTGCGTATCTTGTTAATTGACACATATAACACATGATATTGTTGTCCTTCTTTGTCACAAATTTTGATTTGATTTGTGATTGCTCGAATCGAAAGAAATTGTTTGATGTGCATTTTATATTTTATTTGCAAAATATGTTTTTATAGGTTCACGCGGGTCATGTCGAGTTTTATCTCTTTTCTGTCAACTTTCTCCATTCAGTAATCATGTTTTAGTTCACTCTTTATATTCTTTTATTATAGTATCTTTCAAGTTTTTGTTTTTCATATTGAATCTTTTAAAGTCCCTAATTTACAAATTTTTGTAACTATAAAATTCTGAATAATCTTAATATAATTCAAATATAATTTAATTCAATCCTCAAAGATTTCTTAGTTCTGTTTTTAGTAGGTTGCAGTAGCATTAATGTTTCTTTATAGACTTCTTCAGTTCAATCATTTGTGGTAGACGTTTTCTTGCAGTTTCTCTTCGATTATCGTGCTATCTAAAGATAGATTTCTTTCTGTAGGTATATTGGCTAAGATGAAGGAGGGTGCGGAGAATGTGCATACTAAATTACAGGCCAAAGCGGAAAGCGTCGGCCTCAAGCCGTCGACAATTGACGGCAAAGGTTAGACAATGTATCTTTGACAATGACAAGTTTTTATAGTTCACGGTTACAGCGTGTCTCGCACGAATTCATGTTGTATTTTAGAGTGCCCACTTACATTTTATGATTCTCGTGTGTCAATAGATAGAAATCGTAGTTAGTTTTTTCAGAGCACTAAATGGTTTTATCCTCACCATGTCTACATTATATTCTTAACAATTCCATTAGGTTTCCAAACACCAAGTCGGACATCATCAAATAGGGAGATGGATATCATTACTACTAAGATAGCTTTAATTTTATTGATGTGCACGCATGTGTGTGAAAGCCTTTAAGTAAAATTTAATATGTGTTTTCATAGAATTACCACTTGCTTCTCTTTAATTTAGTAACTGATTATGTTTATAATGTGTCCGTTCGTAGATCATATATTAACTATTATTATTATGCGCGCGCGCGCGCGCGTGTGTGTGTGTTTTTTTAATTATGCTGTTTGATACTAGTGAATACCTTTTAGGAATTTTATTTCGATGGATTTATTTGATGGATTTTGCCAATATGTTTATGTATTTATTCTTTTGTTAAAGTCTTGTTTTTTTTCCAGTTGCGTTATACCATAGCTGTTCTTGCTGTTTTGCCGAATATTATTCAAGAATCATTACAATATGTCTATTCGACTTTTTGCAGGCGAAAGTTGGAATAACAGTGACGCGGCAAAGAACAATTTGAAACGGAACGGTGCGTTTAGCGAGCCAAATGCGACGATGGAAGTAGCGCAGCTGCTTTTGAGCCTTCTGCACGCCTGGGGCATGGATCCAGACTTGGACAGAGTTTGCGAGGGAAAGTTGGGTTTATTGCGGCCTATGGTTCCTATCTCTTTCGGAGTACTATCCAAGGGAGGTATGTTTCAATATAAAGTTATAATGTATGTTATTCAAAAATAAACTCTCTGCTAAAACTTACATGTAGTCATGATTAAAACACATTTATGAAAGATCTTTTTATGTCTTAGGATTTATTTAAATTATATGTACAAATAGTTTTTTTGTCTAATATAAAATGTATTTTTATATTTAAAATAGCATAGTATTGAAAGAATTTTTATATTTTTAATGCCAAATAAAAAAAGGTCGTATATATTGCAGGTTACATGTCGCTGTTATTACCAACTTGGCAAACGCAGCTCGAGCCAGTCGGTGAACCTGCAACTCAATTGGAGCAACGTTTGCCCGCTGAGCTAGTCAGGCAAGAGAGACTCACTAGAGCGTTCACGGCGAGAGCACACTGGGAATTATCGACAACTTTAACGAGTAATCATTTACTGGCAGTAGTCGCTTTATCGAATACTTTAATGTCGATGAACAATGCAACTTTTGTACCTGAGCAAGAGCGAAACCGCAAGATGCATAGGTGAATTAACTTAACGCAAAATAATTAAATTACAATACAACCAATAATACTAGATTGTCGTTAGTTATTCCTAATTGTATTATTGTATTATTGTAATATAGTCGTATAGTATGTTTAACAAAGAGAAATTTAAATCTGAATATATAATATACAAAACATGAAATGAAGTATTATCTGGAAAGTAAATTTTTATGAATAGGCCGGGCAATAGAAGTGCAGTAAATTGGAATAAGACAGAAGAGGAAAATGAGGAAATGTATACGGTACAACAAGCGCAGATCAAGCAGGGTTGGTCTCTCCTGGCTACCTTGCATTGCGTATTGTTGCCTGATAAAGTTGCGGCTCAGGGTGGTGCAAAGACCTTCAAGCGGCCGCAAGTGGAGATGATGGCACGAAGGTGGCAACATCAATGTGTGGAGGTTTGTGTGTTAAATCATTGAAGAAATTCTCAGTTTTAGAGCTAACTATTCTTAATATATAAATTATTGAGTTATTGGAAATCATATAATTGTTGTTTATCTTATTTTTGAAGTACATCGCACTTTGATGTATTCTAGATTCGAGAAGCAGCGCAAGCTTTACTTCTTGCCGAGTTAGGCAGGATGGGCTCAAAGGGCCGCAAAGCGCTTGTCGATAACTGGTCGCAGTATTTGCCAATGTATAGCACTCAGGAACCGATTGCGCCGCAATCGCAGAGCCAGATGACTTCGCCGGCAGCCGGAAGTCCAGTCCCACCGTCCGAGTCGCAACCAGAGGAAGAAGATGAAGAAGAGGAATTAGCGGAAGGTGAGCCCATTAGAGAAGGTTTTCTTCTAAACTAAATAGTAAGAAAAATAGATATAATGGAAATATATATGCACAAAATGAATTTAAAATAACTATTACAGTTTGTAATTTTCCTTGGTAGAGCTGAGTATATCTAGGAAGCCATCAAGCGTGGCGGAATTGAAGCGAAAGCAAACTACGGCGGTGGTGTTGCTGGGCGTAATAGGAGCTGAATTTGGTCAGGATGTAACTACTACAAACCAAAGAAGGGATAATGAGCAAAGACGGAAGAGCTCGATTGTGGAAGGCTTTGGCATAGGAAATAACAATCTTGCCAGACATACCAGCATGGCGCTCACTCATTTATTGCATGCGCCTCACTCTCCGAAGTTACCGTTGCACACAGCATTACGAAGAGCCGCGATTGATCTTATTGGCAGAGGATTCACCGTGTGGGAACCGTATCTCGATGTATCCAAAGTAAATAATATTTCGAAATATTTTATTGTGATATTTCAATATTTTTATATTCATATTATATTTTGTGTATGCTCAAATAAATTTTAATAAGATAATGATGATAATAAAACATGATTATATTACTATTGTCGCTAAATCGAACAGACACTAACGTTTACATAAAGGAATATATCTATTAAATATAAAATCTTGTTACATTTTATGTTACATATGAATGTATATGTAAAATTAATTATTTATTATTTTTAATGCTGTTTCTTAGGTTCTGTTAGGCCTACTGGAAATGTGTTGCGATGCGGACAAGTTAGTACCGAGTCTGACATACGGCCTTCCTCTCACGCCGCAAGCCGACACTTGCCGCACGGCACGTCATGCTTTAACGCTGATCGCTACCGCTAGGCCAGCTGCTTTTATCACCACGATGGCTCGCGAAGTAGCCAGGTTTAACACTCTCCAACAGAATGCCCAGACCTTAAACGTCAATCTGGGCGCGAGTGTCTTGACCAGGGCAAAGCCAGAGATCCTCAGGATCGTCGAACAATTAATTGACAAGATGCAGAGTGAGATGAGCGATCTTCTCGTGGAGGTATCAATCTAGTTTTGTTTTAAGAGCAAAGACAATTATAAGGAAAAAAAAATTCAATATACGTAACACATTTTTTTATATTTACAACAATAATATATATGTATTTTTTAAATTAATTTTTATGTAATTAATTACGTTTGTAGGTCATGGACATTATTCTACATTGTCTTGATCCAGGTCATCTGAAAATGAAGCCTTTGAACGAAGTATTTCCAGCAGTGTGTAGATTTAATCAAGTAAGCCACTCACAATTAGGATTTTTTATGAATGAATTATAACTATTTATTATGATTCAATTTTTCTAATCCACGTTATAATTTAATGATTAAACTTTTATCATTTATCAGAATTTTGTCGAGTTTTACAAAACATTCTTTCGATATTTTGATGTATATTTTATGTAGTATAGATGTGTTTGCAAGTTATTTTTTTTTTAATTTTCTTATTTACAGGTCAGTCATTGTCCAGCAACACGCAGGATAGCGGTTGGTGGTCGCGGCGGTCAGCTGGCATTATACGAACTGCGAGGTAACGTCAAGTGTCAAACCGTCTCGGCTCACTCGGCGCCGGTTACCGCGCTGGCGTTTTCACCGGAAGGGAAATTCCTCGTCAGTTATTCTTGTTCCGAGAATAAACTATGTTTCTGGCAGGTAGGCGTGCAAAATCTCACAATGTCTAATTCTTATCAATATTTACGCTAATGTTGTCTTAGCTCCTAACAATCTATTTGTACAATATATAGATATAAAGATTCTAATAACATTTGTTCTTCTGGTTTATCTTGAATGATGCGTGACGTTATTTCGCGATTTTCCAGCAAACCAGTAGCGGCATGTTCGGCCTGGGCAATTCGCAGACTCGCTGCGTGAAGTCCTACAGTACCGCGCCCATCAACGACGTGGCCCGATTGAACCCTATGCGCTTAGCACGGCTGATTTGGATCAACAATCGCACAGTCACCTTGATGCTCGCTGACGGCTCGGAAACGCGCTTCAATGTTTGAACATCATGCGAGATCGATCTGGAGCTACCAACGGCTTCGTTCGGCAAGCGAAAGCAGCTTGCTCGCCATTTAGCGCCGACTACATCGATTGAGCTTGATTTATACGATGTTCTCTTCGTTAACAAATTTTTTACATGCTAACGATAGTCAATAACAATAACGCTGTTTTCAATGAACAAAAGCTAATTTAATAGTATTCCAAATTAAAGAATGCTATTTTATTGGCTAATTCTTGTAGAAAAGTGATAAAGAAATAAAAAGTAAGCGATTCCACATATATTGAAAAACATACCAATTTAAAGGGAACACTGCATATAAATCAGGCTTTAACGCTAACTATTTATCAAGTTCTCTTTCTTTGTTTACAATTACATTGAAAGGTGGAAATATAATTTTTGCAGTTAGCTAATCGAAGCTGTCGGCGCGACTTTAGTCGAAATAATTCGCGTGTAAACCAGGAGCGCCGTCGCCGATTTCGGCGCGCTCATTGGTACTTAATTGATAATGTTAGTACTGAATAATTAGATTTCGCTGTATTTCACTGTGTATATCGTCGATATGTAGTATGGCTGTCCGGATCCAATCTAAGATATTCTCCTCTTAAATAAAGTCAGGGTGTCAGACAGCCTTATTTGGCGCTAAATTGGCACGATGAAAGTACGGATCATCAGCAATAGTTTGTCACATAAATTTTACGGGGTCAGGGAGATCATGCAACGCGAATTTGTTCCTGCCAATCCCCCGGAAGTTGCAGCGTCTGTAAGATACATAGTTTATTGCATAGCTGCGAAGTTTTAGTTTTATTAACGATCGGATATTTTGTCATATCTTAGGTACTCGTACGATAGAGATAAGGATAATTTCCATCTGGCTTTGTTAGGCTGCAGAGCTACGAAAGAGAGCATTCTATTGTATTTTTATCCTGTACATATATTGCTTGAAAGTATATTGTCAACTTCCGGTGGATTAAACTTGCACGTTTCGTCGCTTCTCTTCATTAAGTCCCTGGGATTTTCTCGAGTCGTCAGATTGTCCAAATCCTCGGGTCGCACATGTGTTTATGTGTTTATGAGTCGGACGTTAAGATTGCATTGGTTTGAGATTGTGCATTTCTTGCTTTAAGTAAATAAAATGTGAATAAGAAAAATCGTAGAGCAGTATGTATACACGTAGCTAAGAATAATGACGGACGGCAGTAAGGTTGCTCGGCGGCTCCGTCACATCTAATACCGTCACGCTAAATTGACGAATATTCCACGATTGACTAACCGATATTAGTATTTATTTCATCACGTAGGATAGGGTGAAGTGCATGTCCGCTCTTCGAGATCGGTCAATCTGAAGACGCCCTGCATCGTCGCTCTTCTCTCGTCACCAACGACGGAGCGTTCCCTGTTTGCGAACGACAGAGCGTCGCGTGCGTAGGATACACACGTAGGATTAATTTATGTCACTTTTATTTTGTGTACGCGGATTCTCGCAGTACATCATGCCACACAAACGCGTATCGGGTGTGCCGTAAGTCGCGTGCAAATCGCTTTCTTTCTTTTCCAATCAGTTGCGGAAGGAAATGGTTTTAGGATGAGCACGTTATTTATTTATAATTCTATAGTTTAATTTCTTTAGTTTTTTTGTCTTTTGAGATGCGTGACTTGTGGTCACTCCGCATCAATCTTGCGATTGGTGATGGATGATGGTCCTTTTGCCGAGATTTGAGCCTGGATACCTGATACCATCCTGGAACGATCGATAAATCGATAATGTACGTTCCCGATCAATCGCACTTTCTCTCGTGAGAAGATTAGTAAAAAAAGTTGGAAGAATATATGGATATACACATGTAGCTTTAAATTGTATGCGTATCATACAGCATGTAAGATTGTGCCAGCAGGGATTATTTGTATTATTTTTGAGAATCAATCAGTTTTAGATTGCCAAAGTTATCATAAACACTTTAAAAATACGCTGTTAGGTCGGTATTTATAGTTAGATCTTATATTTAAGTCTTAAGTGTGGTCAAAGGCAGTCTTAAGACTCCATCCAGCCAATGAAATGACTGTATTAGCATCTTAAGACATTACTTAAGATGGTCTTGAAATAAGAATGGACTATGAATACCAGCCTTATTGTTATGTATTGAACTGTCGACAAATTGGACCACATGCGTGACTCTGAATTTTACTAATTTAATGTACAGCTCACAAAGAATAATTCTTTGGAGTGGACAGTCTGGAAAATTGATGTTTCTCATAATAACGTTTCTTAACGTTTCTTATTTTAATTTATTTTTAAATATATTATTAAGTATCTTTATAATTTTCTTAAAAAAAAAGTAATATCATAAAGTTGCGCTTTACGAAAAAAAATATTTAACGCAAAAAATTTATAACACAATATATAATAAAATATATAACACACAATTTCATATTGAGAAATTTTAAGCTGTAGTAGCACAATTAAGTTTTTCGCGTTAAAAATATTTTTTTTACACAAAGCATAACTTTGTGATATCATTATTGACTTTTTTAAAGGAAAATTAAAGATACTACCACCTGGGTCGGATATTAAATACTTCGATAAAGTATATTTCAAATCTGTTCAGACATAGTTCGCAAATTTACATGAAATTGATTAAAGTGTAGGAGCATACTGTCTGTTAGCAATTTTCTCAATTTTGTGGAGGTGTCCTTTATCTTAAATTGTTTATAATTCAAATAGTATTAATACTTTGATAGTTCTGTTAGAAAAAATTGCATGCACAAAATTATATGTGTAAGGGCACATTCGCTTCTCCCGATGTTTTTTCATAATTTAAAATCTTTTTTTCATCGTAACACAAGATCGTTTACGCGTTGTACTGATCTGCTAGCGCAATCATACTTTATGATACATTATATTATAGCGTCGGTCGCATCACGCAGGCGTGTCTGTGATCGGCATTCGCGCATAAAGCACTTCTCTAAATATCTATTCGTAGACTCGGGAGAGAGTGATTTGCTCTCTCTACCAATGTAATTTAAATTTATTCCCGCACCAAACTCATTTTTGAGTTTTCATCCCGCACGAAATGAAAGAAATAAAAATATCTGCAAAATTGACGTTTGCTGCCGTTTTTCGTTTTTTTTTTTCCAAATTAATTCCGAATTGAAATTAACGAGGCCAGCTCGTCCTCGTCCTCGCAAAACTCGGCGGGCGACGAGAATTATATAGCGTTAGTTTGAATGGTCGATCGACCATGGGAATGAGTTTATCTATGCGTCTGATTGATCGCGAGTGACGTGTACAAACCAAACTACGCCTAATTGTATCTATATGTAATTATCTTGTGCATGTTGTAACCGATTACGCGCGTTATGCACACCCTACAGGGTGTGTTTAGATCGTATTATACTGGATAACACGATTGTCCTACTCGTATCGCTTATAATTGTCGACAAGTATAATAAAGAGAGAAACTTCGAATTTCATCGTTCTTTTTAATGTATTTCTTTTCTGGAGCTCTAGTGTTTTGAGTGGTAGTCGTGAAATGAAATCTGACGAGATGTGTGCCTGGTGCAAAGATTACTCATATTTTCTCTGAAATTTTCTAAGAATTTCTCATTTCTTTTTAGATTTACGTAAAATTCTTGAAAATTATGTAAAATTTTTCAAATATTTTTAAAAATAATTGGATGAGGATTTTTGGAACATCTCAGTATCTATGAAAATTTTTAATAAATTGAGCGGATTTTCTCACATTCAGATTTCTACAAAGATATATGTTGGCAGGAAAAATCTGAAGTATTTTATTATTATTTTTTCTGAGCTTTTCTGAAAAATGTTCCAATTAGTTTAAAAAAGTCTAAGAGAGTCTTAAAATTTCCATAAAAATTCTGATTAATAATATAAAAAATTCCAAGACATTTTTTCATCGGGGTTCAAATAAGTTGAAAATGATAGAGGTACAAAAAAAATGGGACGTGTTGTAAATCAAAAAATATTTATATAATTTGGATCTTTTGGTTATTCGCAATATCACGATATTTAATAAAATAAGAGAATAAATATTTATTATAGTTCATCAACTTAAAAAATAGAACTTTATAAAAGTCTTATTATATTAATTGTTAATAAAAAGAAATCATATTCACGAAACTATAGTAATGGAAAAAGGAAAATACTATTTGTGCATCGGTATTTATATATATTTAATCAGTTTTTGGAACATGAATATTTGTTATAATTAAATAACTTAAAAAAATTAATATTCTATATTAACGAAATAATATTTGATATTATTAGCTAAAATAATCATTAAAATCAATCAAAGTCTGCAACAATCGCACTATCGATTATGATGAGGAGTAGCTTGGATCGATATTTCGATCCATGTCCATAATTTCGTTCTCCGCCTCCGCCTCCATCTTGCGGTCTTGTATTCCATTACCAATTCCATTACTTTCTACTCTTCTACGGAGCTTGCACGCTGCGCACCGCCACGCACCGCTTAGAACATAACCTTAAAACGGTCCTGTTGGCGATTATTTCACGGTTTTCACTGAAAAGCATCTCGAGTCATTCCTGGAAAGGTAAGTTAAACGCGCGAATGTGTTTGCAAATATTTTATAGATGAAACAGACGTATTTTACATAACTTAAATGTGCCGGATGCTTTGGATAATCTCCAACACGTGGCTAAAATATATCTCACGTGGTGAGATTGAAATTTTGCAAAACTGCTCTTAATCATGCTTTCAGGATTTGAATACGTATCGTTTCACGTATATCACTTATTTCCATATATTTCTCTCTTTACATTGCAGAATATTCGTTTGATAATGAAGACTAAGGTAGAGGATAAGAAAGCAAAGAAACGATCGCTTAGCGAAACTTCTGTTTCTATAAAATCAAATCAGAAACAAGAAAATATCAATGAATTCAAGAAGGGCTCCAAAAAAGCCAAACTTGCTGGCGTTAAACAAAATGGAAATCCCACATCGGGGGAAAAAGCGCCGATCTTGAAGGTAGTGGATAAGCAAAAAAAGGAGCAGAATAAGGCAATAAAACAGCAAAGTAGCATTGTCAAATCATCAGAAACGAAGAGGGATACAAAAGAAAAGACAGACTTAACTCTTGTTAAATCTGTGAAAGAAACTGGCGATAGAATTAACAAACGAAACAAAAGGCGTCCAGCGCGTCCTTATAACCAACGTGATCTTACTGTCGAACAGATAACAGAAAAGATAGCAGAAATCCAGAGCAGAGAAGTATTGTCGAAGAGAGCAAAAAAGTTGTTGGGTGTGCTTAAGCGAAAATTGCGGGAATCTGGAAACAATTCAGAGAAATTAGATGTAGTAGGAAAGAAAAGTAATAAGAAAGCGGAACATCGCAAAAATGTATTGATGCAGAGCAAACAGGAAGCTAATGATGAGGGTAAAACGAAAGCGGGAAAGAAACATATTCAGAGCAAAGGCAAACCACAAGAGGAAGATGACGATGACAGTGACATCGAGGAAGATGATGAAGATAGCGACGTTGAGGAAGAAAGTTTGGACGAAGAAGACGAAATCAGGAAAACAGGAGAAATTCAGAAGACAATGTTTAAACGTTTAGAAGAATTTAAAAGTGACGAAGATGAAGATGAAGAGTTAGAGAGTGAAGAAAATGAAGAAGAGGTAGAGAACGAAGAAGTTGAAGAAGAGGTAGAGGATGAAGAGGATGAAGAAGATGAAGAGGATGAAGAAGATGTAGAGGATGAAGAGGATGACGAGGATGTCGAAGATGAGGAAGATCAAGAAGATGAAGAAGATCAAGAAGATGAAGAAGATGAAGTTCAAACAGATTTACTTAGAAAAGCATACTTAAAAAAACTTGCAGAAATAAGAATGAAAGAAGGACAAAATAAACAAGAACAAAATAAGAATAAACAAGAGCAAAACAAAAATAAACAGGAACATAACAAGAATAAACAAGAGCAAAACAAGAATAAACAAGTCCCGCAATCTTTGGATAATCAGCAAAAAGGAGAAAAGACGAAGCGATATGTCCTGTTTGTGGGTAATTTACCACTGAAGTAAGTAAATTTTTATAGTTTTTAATATTTTTGTTAGCTTTTTAGGTGGATTGTAATCTAAATATCTAATTTACAGTATAACTGAAGATGAGATCAAACGGCATTTCTTGACTAAGATTGATTCAATAACCAGCATCAGAATTCCGACTAAGCCAGACAATACACCACGTGGCTTTGCATATGTGGAGGTGACAAATAATATAGATTTTGAGGTAAGAGCATCTAATACTGTCTTCGCTATGATATCTTTATTAATCGTTCTTATTGCAACACAATTTTTGTATTTTTACAGAAAGGACTCTCGTTAAATCATACATTCTTAAACAAAAGGAGGATAAATGTTCAATATTCGCTACCTGCGGGCGGTAAAAAGGCAAACGACGCTACGAAAAAGTTCATGGTTGCCAAAAATATGAAGCTGCAAGCGCTTCAGAAGGCTGGAAAATTAGCTGGTGGCAATCAGAAGAAGAAGCCATTTAAGAAGGAAAAGTAAGACGTCGCAGAACCGATAACAAAATTGAAATAAAAATGATTAAGTAACAAAAGAACTATTAACAAAACTATTTGTTTTAAACGTTTAGTATTATGAATGAAAGAGTAACTTCTCAAGAAGAAAGCATTTTTTATGTCAATGATGAAAGATTCTTTTAAATATGTTTTGTTTTGTACGATTACTTTTATGTTATTTTAGGCCGGTTCTACATTGGTCGTATCGTAGCGTCGTAAGTCGTAAGAAATTGACCAATTACAGTCGAATTTGAGGAGAATAATCGACTGTGGTTGGTCAATTTCTTATGACTCTTACGAGTCACGATTTACGACGCTACGATACGACCAACGTAGAACCGGCCTAAGGCCGGTTAAATGTAATCTTAGGTAAATATATCAATTTATATTGGCTCCCAATTTTCATGCGATAATCTCCTTCTTTATTGGTTAGTTCAATTAATTACATGTAAAACATATCTGTAATTCCGTTTAAATATACTTCGTTTAAATATATACTAATTGTAAAAAAAAAGAGAACTTATCGAAGCATTAAATGTAATCCAAATGCCACATCTTCCATATGTCATGTAATTGTATTTGTAAAACAAAGAACGAGCGCATATTCGCATTAATATTTAGCGTGGACATATTTGATATTAGCAAAAAAATAATACGTTCATGAATGGAACGGAATCGTCACTTCTGGATTCGTACTATTCCGCAGTCTTGCAATAATTCGTAATTCTGCATAAGAGGAGGAAACGGTGGTACAATTTCACTCAAATCATTTCGGCGGATAACGTACAAACAGGAATGCAATGCATATGTCGATTTATTTGAGAGTACTGTGTCATCTTACAAGATTAAACTGAACCGTTGTTTATTAAGTGCTTAATGCGAGAATGGCAGATTGCAATCTGGAGGCAAACGATTCTCTTGATAATGAAAATATGTCAACTAAACTTATAGAGGTATTGTCTTTAAACGCATTCTTAGTGTCGGCAGTAAATGTGGGTCCCAAATGATATGTAATAGTTTCTGAACGTATATGTATGTACGCATCATCAAAATTTTATTACATCTCCTTCATTGTGCTCGTATTGTACATTTTGTTTACTTGTAAATGTTCACATATGCAACTTTTGCGTAGAGAGAACTCTCCGAACGTATCATATTTCCAGAGGAGTTAAATAACTTTTTGCAGAATCGAATTCGTGTAAGTATAATATAATTATATTCAATTTTATATTCCTTATTAAGTCCCTTGCACAATGCCACAGGCAATAGGAACAGGAAATAACCAAAAAATCGTTAATTACAACCTAAAAAATTCGAATTCTATGATTTGGTTGGCAACAGGCAATAGGCACAGAATTTCTAACGTGACGGAAACTCTGTGCCTATTGCCTGTGTCACTGTTTATTCTGCATTTTTTTATACATGATTTCTGATTTCTATTCCCTATTCCTGTTCCTATTGCCTGTTGCCTGGCATTGTGTAAGGGGCTTTATAATCCCCAATTTATATAAATGTATTACAAAGTTACTTAAATATAAAAAATAAAGAAAACTATAATTTGTACACAATAATTCTTACAGGATAATAACACAGGTACACAAAAAAGAAAAAGTGTTTTGGCCGAGACACTACACTAGTGTATTCCCATGTATTTTTTCCCGCTGAATCCGAATCCGAAGTCAGAATTGTCAGATTGGCTCAAATTTATAAGAAATTTTGAGCAGTTTTTTGAGGTTCTCTCATAAATTTCAGCCAAACTGACAATTCTGACTTCGGATTCGGATTCAGCGGGAAAAAATACATGGGAATACACTAGTGTAGTGTCTCGGCCAAAACATTTTTTCTTTTTTGTGTGCCTGTGCAACGTCATAAATTTGAGCCAATCTGACAATTCTGACTACGGATTCGGATTCAGCGTGAAAAAATACATGGGAATACACTAGTGTAGTGTCTCGGCCAAAACATTTTTTCTTTTTTGTGTGCCTGTGTAATTAATTTATATCATTTTTTAATTGTTTATTAGACCTAGCTTACCCCCCTTAAAAAATTTTACGCTATTATACGAAAATAGTCTTTGTTCTTATGCATGGATTTATATTTTATTTATCAATGTATTATACGTATATATTTTTATTATTATTTACATATTTATTTTGAATACACCATGCAATTATTAATTAATTAATAATTAATTCACTATCGTGTAGATATTAATTGTATAACAGGACTTAACGGCGGAGAATGAATGTTTGCGACGAGCATTTGAGCAAACGGAAGAGAAGTTGCGGAAATTGTCGCGAGAAAAACAGAATTCGCAAAATGCAACGACGGCCGAGTCAGCCACGGCGAAGTTAATCGAACTCAGCAAGAAATGTAGGGACCGAACTGCCGAAGTAGAAGCGCTGAAAACAAAATGCAAGAATTTAGAGGCCACTCTGGTCATCAAAGACGACGAGTTAGGGCGCCAAAGAACGGAATTGCAACAGATTCTCAAATCCGAAGTGCGCAAGGATTCCGGTGACAGTTAGTTCACATTTCTTCCTCTTTATTTTGCAAACAATATATATACGGATTCGCATATTTATCTCGTTAGCTTTGTTTAGAAATTAAAATAGCCTTGAAGAAGAGTTATTATCATTGAAGTTTTTGAGAAAATGGAGGTTAATTGTTAGGCTTCTTTCTTTCTTTCAATAACTCAATTTTCTACTCATTAATGATTCTATACTAATTTAAAAATTCATAATTTGCTGTAATTACTCGATCATTTTAATATATCATATTTTTCGTGTACTTGTAATGCCGAAGATAACTGAAGTCGAGATACAATATAAGTGAAAAAAATTAAAAAAAAAATTATTAGGCAAAAGTGACGAGGAACGATTTAGATGTTTGAAGAACAAATTGCAACGGGTCCAAGCGAAGCTCTGTGAATCCAGAAACACGTGTGCCTCTCTTAGGCAAGAGATTAATAAAGCACAGAAGGTATTCTTCGTATTCTTGTTGCTCTGCAAATTTAATTAATGTCGAAAAGATTACTGGTTTTTATAGAAGAAATCTGTTTTAATTACTTTTGAAAAGTAAAAAAAGTTAAAGAGATCAGAATAAAGAGATAGAGAGATATGAGAAAAGAAAATCTGTATAATTGGGAAATAATTGTGTAAAAAGGCGAGTCGTGCTGTCTCGTCTTTTGTTACTTGATTTTTTTAAATTTCTCTACGTAATTTATCACTAAGGATACAAATATCAGTTATTGTGCAGCGAGGTGGGTGAAAACGTCAGCATCAGCGTGCTTTCGAGTGCACCGGGCGGTTGGCGTGGACGAGCCGAGCAAATCCGAAATCTGCAGCAGAAATTGGCGGAGCTGCAGACAAGATTGTCCGAAAACGAAAAATCTCAGAAAGAATCTTGCGGTAGAAGAAAAAATTATATATTCCTATTTCTATATACCAAATCGATTCTCCGCGATCAGAATTATTTTTATTAACAAAGATTTATTTAATATTTTATTCAATGTATTTGTGGTTATTTATTCAGATTTATTGTTAATTAACATTGCCGTACAATATATAATGGAGACTTGTAATACGATTGTGGCCATTTATTTGTTTGCTGACAATTAAGTTGTTTATTCGCAGCTTTTCAAGATCGACAAAATTTGGCATATCTCCGGAATGTTGAGAAGGAAAGACGGCAACAGATAGAAAATACAGCGAAAGAGCTGAGAAAAGCGGAAGTAACGTTGGAGGCTTCGAAGAGGAAACTCGATGCTTCCAAGGCGAGAATAAAAATATTGGAGCAAGAACTGAGTATCGCGAAAGGAAACATTGCGATGTTGAATGAGAAAAGGTCTCACGACGATCGTCTAATTGACGCACTTAACGTTAGTGACAATAAAAAATATTTAGTAAAGAATTTAATAAAGAATTAAGTACGTGTTTATATAGTATTATGAAAAGATAACTTTTCTCTAGCATATCTTTGGTTTTAATGTGTCAAAGTGTAATATATCTGGCATTATCAGGAACGATTGAAGATTTCCGAAGCAAGGTATCAAGATCACGAGATGGAAGTACAAAATAGGGAACACAAGATCGAACGTGAGAACGCGAATATCAAGAACGAGCTGCGAGCAACGCAGTTGCACGTCGATCGATTACGCAGGAGATTGGAGGAACGCGAGATCGAGATTGACAAATTGAGGTCTGTATATGAGCAAATCACTCATATCAAATAATAAATACGAGTTATGCCGTTCCAATAAAAAGAAATACGTTTGTTTTTCAATTTTAGAAATGGCATTCTGTCGGACGAATCTTTGAAGTGCCGAATCTCGCTTCATCCAGATTTCCGGTTAACCGAAGAGCGGCAAATCAGTCCAGCTGTTAGTCCTCGAAGCTTAGGCGAACCAAATGAATATGTGACCTTGGCTCTAGCCGCTGAAGCCGAACGCGTGAGACTGTTAGAATTGGTAACACTACTTAATCAACGACTGGACAAGGAAAGGAACGAAGCTGACGCGCTTGCAGTAAGCTATAATTTTTTTTATATTTTTAAAAGAATTTTTTTGATAATTAATTCGATAAAGGGACGTTTCAATTTTGTGGCACAATTATAGATCTAATAAAATTTAATAATTAATCAACGAGAATTAACTTACTGATTTCGGAATTAAATAACAATTGTTATTTGATGATAATAATATTAATGATAATTAAACTGATACAAAGAATGATTTGAAATTGAATAAGAAAATTTTGTAAATTATGAAATTTATAGCTACACTTAAATAATTAAATATTTAATTTAATTTAAAAGGAATTGCTGCGCAAGGAAAAGAGTAAATGTGCGAAATTAGAATTGAAATTGCGAGATTCGGAAAAAGAGAGAGTGGGGCTTGCTAAAGTAGATACGAGATATAGAGCGAGATCTTGCGCGAAATCGATGTCGAGTCTACGAACGGAGGAGGAAACTACTAACCCCGATGAAGTTCGTTATAAGTAAGTTATATCACAAGTAAAATCTGTTTCTTTTTCAGTAAGCAAACTGTCTGCAGTATGACAACAGATTGACAGCAGATTTGCTCAGATATTACGACAGATTCGGTATCATCTGTTCGCATTAAACTCATATTTTGCTAGCAAAGCCTGTCGATATAATCTGACAGCGGATTGTCGCACTGAGAGGAAAGTGTTTGGTATTTCCGACTGTAATTGCATAGTAAAATAATTATATGGTTGGGGTTCTTATTTTATAGTAATTATTATAATTGCTGTAATATTCGTAAAATAAACTTATATACATAGATCTTTCAATTATGGTCACTTTCATGATATTTATAATAAGATTTTACTATATTTACTATACATAAATCACAAAAGTTATAGTGTATAAAACCATATATATGCATGTTAAAAGCTATGACAATAATAATGTATTGAGTCAGCTATAATTCGTATTGTTAAAATAACTATAAAGATGTAGTTGGAAAATAATCAAAAATTATAGTGAAATTGTGGTAACTGTAACTATTTTTTCTCTCGGTAAAAACAAAATCTGTCATTTCATAAACATTTAAATGGAATATGTCATTAAATGTTTACAAAACGGCAGATTTTGCTCAGTTTCTTCAGTCAATGCCATTATTCTAGCAGATTCTGTTATATTTCTTCTCTCTGTCTCTCTCTGCTGACATTTTATCGACAAAATTTATAACAGACGCTTTCAAAATATCGACAGATTTGGCTACCCAAATTCCTCTTTTAACACATATTAGAGTCTACATTTCCTGTCACTATCGATATTTTTACATTTGACGTAGAATCGAATTACTAGAAGAGGAGTGTCTCGCACTGAAGGCCAGATTAGATACCGTGCAGCAGGATAAAGCATCGGACCTCGCCATGTACAAGCGAATGCTCGATCAAGCTAGAAAGACTTTTAAAGACGCGTGCAGGTGAGAATCTGGACCGTGTCCAAACTTATATGCTCTACGTATATGCATAAGCGAAATCTAAATTCCGTTTGGTGACGATGCATGTGCGTAAATATGCATGCGTACTTTTACAAAGGACAATTGGCTAATCTTACTGCTACTTTCCAATACGGCCTTCTAGGAATTCTCTCTCGTGTAAGAAGTGCAGACGACCGAGCGTTTATTTTTAGATTTTTCAGTGCCTCTGCTTCTTTAGTGCCATTGCTTTTGGTATACTTACAAACCGTGAAAAAGATATTTACCGTGATTATTTACTGTGCTTCTCGTTAATCACTAACAGTTGCCGTTCTTTTTCAAAGTAATGCATTTGTCTTAAATTTATTTATAAGATCGATTGTGTGATTATTTCTTAGTAATTTATAAGATATCAATGTATATTCCTTATTTCAAGTAATATCTATGTTATCATTCTTCAACATCTATACTCGGTTAATTATATTTTCTATATCATTAGTTCAAATAATGTAAAAAATGTAATTTTTAACTTTAGGCTAATAAATTGTTTTCTGTTATCCTTCCATATCAAATATATTTCTTTCCAGAAACAAACTAGCTACCGGTGGAAGTCGCTCCACAATAACTATTTAATGAAAACGAAAAGATACCGCATGAAGAAACTAAGGAGTGTTCGATTCAATCTGAGGCAAACTGATCCGAGGAATCTGAAAATTTGTAAGAGAAATGGTTGTACGTTATTGATAAAATAGAACATTCTTATACGTGGCAGACGAAACAGTCGCTCGTGATCGGAATAGATGTGGCAGCAACAAAGCCGCGGCGGCGTAGTGATGTAACTGGGACACGAGATAAGGTGCAACGCCTCCACGTAAACCCGCGTGACACCGTCGTCGGAGTAAAACTCACAGTTTCGTCTCCACCTCGTTCCTCCACCGTTCCCTTAACGTTCGCTCCGGTGTTTGCCTCGGCCGACTCGTTTGCTTCTGCCATTGATATCGCACGCGGCGCGGCACCGCGCGGCCGTAAATTCATCCCGTTTCTCGTTACCCAAGAGCAGAGCGAGACCGACTCTCAACCTCGTGTTCTCGAGTCTAGTCTCGGAAATTTGAAAGATTGCCATCCGGAGGAATGCAATGCTTAATTAGAATCTATACGTCGCGATAGCATATAAATGGCAGAAAAGGAAAATATAAAAATTCAATATTAGTAGCTTTTTATTGTAAAACATACTTTTATAAAATTATGTAGCTAGAGGATAAATAAATAAATAAAATTTTACGTCAGAATGATTGTTTATAACCGAACAGGAATGATCTAATTGCATGCGAATGTATATTATCAATTTTATATTTCAGTTTTTATGAGTCTCCAAATTTTTCAAACATGCAATTAATGTTTGAAAAATGAATTGCTGGAAAAATTAATTCATTAACTTGTACTGAAAACTTTCGTACGTACCATTAAAAGCATTGTTTAGTTAGCTTAACAACATTTTCTCCATACCAGGAAGTTCATTTTACATAACGTCTCATCAATGACAATGCGAAGTTCTACTGCTTTGACCGGTGACAAACGCCAAGTTTTATCTCGTTTCTTATTCTCCGTTTCTAATTCTTGTTTTTCGAGCAAGATAATCAATGGTCAAGAGTGCAGGGACTTAATTTTCTCTAAGAAATAAAAAGATGAAACGTGGTTGTTTTCACAGAAAATAATTACATAACTTGTCTGCTAAATAAATAGGATCTATTAATTAAACGGGACCCCAATCCAAATTGCTGAAAAAATAAGAATTTTCTAACATTTATTAAGATTATTAAGATTAAGTTTCGACGCAACGCATTTAAATTTTCATAAAAATATCTCCCGATAAAAAATTAACGTGATCTATATTTTTTAAATAATCGGAAGCTGTAAAACTAACTTATCGCAAGAGTTATTAAGTGAATGGCTAGCTATAAAGTATCTAAATTGCAATTTTTATTATCTAATTGGCCCAAGGGCTGACGTCTTATACTTCTCTTGTTCAATTAAAATAAAAAAAATATAGTTCAAAATATTAGAGGATTACTATTATTAAAATGTTAGAAAATTAGACAATTATGCACCCAAAATAAGGGAGACCTAACGTTACTAACGGTATCGAGCACCGGATGCACTTGTGGGCGATCTGCGGGTAGCGCTCCACGAAAACTTCCGTCGTCATCATCATCATCATCATCATCGCCGTCGTCATCGTCGTCGTCGTCGTCGTCGTCGTCGTCGTCGTCGTCGTCGTCGTCGTCGTCGTCGTCGTCGTCGTCGTCGTCGTCGCCAGACGAGCTGGGCGTGTTTCCGACGGCGCTTAAGCTCACCGCCGACAGGTGTGGGCTTTACAGGTGTTGGGCCTCCTCTAGCTGATAAGAAACGCGCCCGTGACGTCAGATTGGCGCGGGTAGAGTATATGAGTCGACGCCGTGGGACGTCCACGTCACTCGTTCTTGAACCTCCTTCGTCCGTTCATTCCGTCAAGTCCGTTTGCCGCGAATTTTTCGCCGTATCGCCGGTCGCGATCGGCGCTCTGGTATATCGGCGCCGATCATCTCGTCGTCGGGTCATCCGGAGGATTCGCCGGAAACTGGGGGGATCAGCCGCAGCGCGGGGATCAATTCCGCGGCTCGATCGGATTTCCGCAGGTAAGCCAGATGGATCGCCCTCGACGACGATCCGTCGTCGAGATCGATTTGGGAATCGGGTGTCGAAGCGCGAATAGCATCAGACGACGACCTGGCAATCAGTTACCGAAGCGAACGGATAAACAACCATAAATATCGAGACATTTTAATTTTTCAGACATATCCGACATTTTGTACGCATTTTTTTTTTAGATTTTCGTGTTGCTCGGAAAACGTGACAATTGATTGTGGAATCAGGATAGATTTATCGATCGGTATTTTATGATAAGAATCGATCGCACCTTCGGTTTTTCCATGAAATATCTCGAGTTCACGACCGGCGCGCTCGTCTTTCCTGAAAATACATTTTCTCGCTCAGTCGTTCGTGTCTTTTCATGTGCAAATTTGAAGGAACAATCGCGCGCTCGCGGGGCAATACGAAACGTACGCTCCACTTTCGTTACGTAACGCACAGTCGCGAGGCCGTCGCTACTCATCAGCCTATGGAAATGATAATTCGGGATGTACGTGCCAACCCTAACGTTAGTGAGGTATTTTGTCGCCGAGACCGCAACTGGTTAATTACGACCGGTTTAATATTCGACGGCGATAAAGTGAAGAGAAAATTATCACATTTATTGTCACAATTAGATTGTGATCCTGATCATCACACGTGGGATTGGAAAAAATCGTGAAGATTAAAATTAACAGATATTGATGATGAATACGTTAATTTTTTCTTCCGTTGAAGTAGAACTTTATGTAACAAAACGTCGAACAAGGCTAATTATTCAATTTTTTCATAATGTCTTTACAATTTCTTTTTTCTAGATGTGATATATAAAGTAAGTGCCTTTCCTTTTCCGTCATTGCTAGATACGATTGATGACGGTACAACAATAGCGTTAATAGCGAATAATTAAATCGATTCTTATCGACAATGATTAGCTTGATTATCGGTGCAAAATCGAGAGTCAAACTTTGATTTGTTAGCGCGTATTTAACACTGCATTTGCCCTTATCTCAAGCTTGACTAAATATAAATGACTATTCAAATAAAGTTGGATATTATTTACACCGGACACAAAAATGATATAAAAATTACACGCAGTATGCATACAAGAAACACTTGCAACAACAGCACTTAACATTAAATGTGCGGCATAAAATAAAACGGTATTTAAACGTCCTAATATACATGTATTATATATTTTCCATACAGCTTATAACATAGGAAATAATTTTTCAATATGAGAACTTTGTTCGTTTATATTTATTAAAAGAAAAAATTATCTAAGTAGATACTAAGCTGCGTCCTTCGTCGTTTTTAACTTTTATGCGGTTGTTGTAATGTACATATGTCGATTATGTGGAAATTAACTAATATACTAGTAAAATAGAGCAGTAGCTTATTTGTTTTAAAGCTAAAATTCATTTAAAGAAGAAAATATATACCTCTTTATTGTTTTGCAGTCTGCAATGAAGCATTACAGCTTAACGATTAATTAATATTCGATGAAGGTGATATCAAAGCGATTGATAATAAATATATAAAATTAACGAATAAATAAATAACTGCTATTAAGATATCAATGCTATTAGATTGATCGATTAAGGAATAATTTAAATGGTTTTTTCGAAATCTGGATTTAATGCAATCGGCTTTGCTACAATCGCAATAGTCACATTTTACGTGGAAAGCTTATTGTAGTACCCCATAAATCCGCTACACGATACATGGAAAAGGAATTAAAATTATCTCTTCTGACTTTTCAAATATAAGATAAGGAAATAATACCTTTATTATTTGACTGAAACATACTTTTAATACGCTCATTACGTATAATATGCTCATATAGACACGTATGTACGTAATATAACTCATTCGGTTCAATTTTTTATATTTATAGTTGGAATCTGTTACGATAATTTATTAAATAAATTGAAACATTTTGGAATAAAGAAACTGAAATCACGGATATAATTAAATCTTTAAAATTTATTTTTGTCCATGTTTATAACTTTCATACTTATATATTATGTTTTGTAATCATAAATTCTGATAAAAATGAAAAATGCATTTTAAAAATTATATTAATAATTTCTTATTTATATTATTTTAGAGTGTAAATTGCTGCTTTTTTATATAATGCTGCGTTTAGGAATGACAGGAATGTTGCTTTTTATTAAATATGTAACATATAAATATATATTTATATTAAATATATTAAATATAAATTACATACGACACAATAAAAATGGGGCATAAAATATTTAATATAAAGTATACAAGTATGTATATGTTATATACACATTTATTTATATACTTTAAATTTAACTTCCTATATTTAAAAAAATAATAGATATCGCAAAAACGTGATAACAAAGTTAATTTTCAGTGCTATAGTGTCCTCTCGATGCAGTGCAGTAGCTCTGCATGATAAGAAAATAATAAAAAATGAAAGCGCAGCGATACTAATTACGTAATTGTAAATAACAGAAATGGATTTTTATTGAGATAAAGAATTAATAGAAAATATTAAACAATAATTTTAAACGAATGATTTATTTAAAGTATTATTCATATAGCATTTTTATAATTTCATAAAATTACTTTGTGTAAAATTATATTTTATTGATATCATGAATAACACGAAGTATGACTTTACAATGAAATGTTTTTCTATTAAGTATGAAATGTGACAAATATTATCAAACTGTCGGAAATAAATATTTTTTCAATGATTAAAATTTACTTAAATATATAATTCATAATTTTTAATATACAATACACAATGTTTTATATATTATGTCTTTAACATGATGAGTTGAAGCTATTATAACAATTCTACTCTACTACATATATATATTGACGTTTATATATTACAATACCTTAATTAATGGATTAATTGTTTATTATGTTTTTCTAAACTATGAATTATAATGCAAATGTCTTCAAGTAGAACAAACGCGACATAATTCCCATTATCGAGTTGTTTGGCTCCGTTTCGCTTTATTTCTTTTATCTTATATAGTCGGACGATTTTACGGCAGTCTTTGCGAGTCTCCTCAAAAATAATTCGTCAGTGAAGATAAGATTTTGTCGTGAACGTTCGCATAAACTCAATTAGTTGCATAGAGTTATTACATCACCGATCGAAAATTTCAGCGATGATCGTATCGTAGTACGGAATATCGTATTTCGATAATATATCGCAGAGATAGTAATACGTAGATCGCTAATTTTTTTTTTAATTTAACTGCGCTTGTTTGTTAAATTAACGTTCAGCGATCACGTATCATACGACTTTGTTATTTTCCCCAGAAAGAGAGAGAGAGAGAGAGGAAACGTTTTCGTACTCCGCAACGGGAGGACGTTGTCTATCACAGCCAACACAGAAGAAAAGAATATACCGATTGCGAATGGACTAAAATCGATTACGTAATGCAAGCGTGTAAACTACCGGGAGAGGACGTGCAACCACTTGTAAATTAACGCGGTTGTAATTAATGCAGGCTGCTGGCAACTCTCCGGCCGCCGCCGGAGTATGCGTACCCCCCCGATGAACGTTTGTGCGCGCAATTTATTAAAATTTACTACTCGAGGAATTATTGCCGAGGTTGCCGAGGATTTTTGGTAATACCAGAGTGAGTCGCCTCGTTATCGCCTTATCGTATCGCCCGCTGATAAGGTGCAATCGCGGCTCTCAAAGACGATACCTCGTACGTGTTTCATCGCGCGATATCAAGTGATAGAAAACGCGGGCTGACTTTTCTATTTATGAACACGTTATGGTTTATTAACAGGTCTCTCGATAGTCCAAATGTGAAGTTCTTGCGTGGAACGCAATGCTAAACCTTAAAGAATCATACTTTTCCTATACTTAATACCAGCTTGTAAAATAAAGAAATTTTATTTTTTATATATAAAAATAGTACTAAAGTTTAAAGCTAGTAATATTTAAATTGCCTTTTTTATTCGCGATAAAGTTAGTCACACACATTTTAGAATATCTTTCCTAAAATATTAGAATGAAAGTCCACACAATTTACAGAATTATTCTATTTTGTTATAAAATAGCATTTCATTAGCAACTATAAATAATTATCTTTCAAGTATGAATAATTTTATTTTAATTACAGAAATTATATTATTTATTAAATTTATTAAAAATATAATTGTCTTTTATGCGTCTGGTTCAGACTAGTCTGAAGACCCGTTAAAAATGCGTGGAGCAATTTCTAAAGTTCCAACTAAAATTCCAACACCTTTCGGCGCCGCAATCGCCGAATCAACGTACTGTTTAAGCAGTTGCTTGTAACCGCGGTGAAAATGTCATCTGAGTAAATAGAACGCAGAACGATCTCGCTCCATCGGGAATGTCATGTCGTCGCGACGTGCGTTTATATCATACAGGTTTGTACATGGATTAGTTGAAGCACGTTAATTACGCGGGTGACGCGAAGTTGGCACGACTCTGGAATCTTACGAGCGTCGAATATCTGCGACCAACCGCATTGCGATTTCAGAAAGAATTAAAGGTGGTCGGTGGAAGCACAATATATCGATCTTTTATAGGGAAACGGAGAACGAGAAATATGTATCGTCCGTCGCATTATTATAATTATTATAACTATAATTTTTTAACATTTAATATTTATAAGTGTACGAGTTATCGAGTTGTCGCGATGAAAAACCGAGATGTTAAAAGAGATAGAGACTACTACAAATTATTACAAATTCTCTGACGTTTCTTACGTTAAACTTTTCCCGCCTTGATGGAGCGAAAAGCAATATAAAAGAAGCTGTATCTAATTTGACGATTAATTTTAGGGGGCACCGAACTGCCTGCAATTTTTCGTGCTTCGCGCGGTATCGTTGAGCGGCCAAAAGAATGTGTTAATGAGTCGTGGCACGAGCTGGTAGCGGAGCAGTTATGTTTGCGGTGCAATCAGATGGCGGCGCGCTAAAGAGGAAGAGGCTCCTCGCACCTTCCCGATAACGAGCCGCGCCGCTAAGTCGAAGCCAGCCCACACTTTAGCGTCAGGGGCTGCCTCCTTCCTTGAACTGCGATCGCGGACCAGTTATTGCTAGCAGAACGCTAATATTGGCCGGCGTATTACAAATGAAGCTGAAATAATGAGTTTCGCGAATGAACAGAGAAGCTAGTTGCGCGACGAATACATTTCAGCGCAACACATATATTGTACGTACATTAAATATTAATAGAATTAGGATAAGAAGGTTGAATCAAATGCGCGAAGATAATAAAATAATTATCAAGCACTTGATTTGTGTGAGAATTTACAATTACAGTATCAACTTTCATGAAACAATAACTAAAATATGTAAGATGGGGGTAAACTGAGGTGAGACTAAAAAATTGAAAGCTGTGGACTGAGAATCAAGAGTTGAGATTGGAGACTGCAGAAAGCTGGAAGTTAGTTTTTCTAAAAAAAAATCTCGAAGGGATATTTTATTTTTTATAAGAGCAACTGTCGAGAATTTTTGTTTCTGAAAAATTATCGAATGTGTACATTTAAATTTATATTATCTTTATTTACACTATTAGATAAAACATGTACTGATCACTTTGCAAATGGCGACTCAGTGTTACTCTTAATTCTCTTCCTCTTCATTTCTATTCAGAATTGTTAACATCATAGAGCAAATAGAACGAATAAATATTTATGGGCAAATTCATCCATCTTTCGGTACGCCAGCAGGTTAAAATCTTACTGATGATTACCCGGGGTTCTCGTGTGTTACGACGCCATCGCTGTATTGCGTATAATGACTCTCACGCGATAACGATTATCGCGCAAAATTTATTACGGCTAGTAAACTTTTTTCTTCGAGAAAGTTTCTCTTAGCATACGATGTTATATAAAAACATTTTTTTTAAATTAAATAACTGTATTGTACACATTAAGGGCCGGTTGTTCCAACCTTTTGGTAAACTAATTAATAGTTAAATCATATATATATCTTTGTTTATCCTTTACATTAGACAAAGATAGACATATGATTTAACTATTAGTTAGATTACCAACAGGTTGGAACAACCGGCCCTAAGTAGACTATATTATAAATTATTAGCAATAATGTTTCTCGCGCAAAACATTCTTTCGGACAGGCGTGATAAATATATGCATGATGATACGTGTGTTCCACTTACAGATACCAGAAGCGAAGTAAATGACGCTTATCTTAATATTAAGACGTTAGATAGCTTCTTATTTATAAGTAGACAAAGATTTTAGTAAAGCCTCAAATAAGCTGCGAGGAGATAACGAGTCATTGTTAATTATAGATAGATTTCATGTAAATAAATTTTTTATCTTTGAACAAGTTATTGGCATAGAAATACCGACTTTACATCATTGAAAATAGTCGTTAAAATATTTACTGATAGTTTTGGAACACCTGTTTTCGATATTTGCGAACGAGATTTCTGAACACTAAGGTGTACCGATGTGAGTAACTAAGATATTGATATTTGTTATGTGTGTAGCATATAATTATCTTTTATATATGTCGCCTGAAAAATATGTTCTTCCTATTATTAACCGGTTATTACGATAAATATCACCACGTGCTTTGGTGATTAAATTGGTAAAGACGTCCGTCACGGAATGTAAAGAGGTCCAGGCTGGAACTCTGACTAGGGTAATATTTTTCGCAATAAATTCTTTACAGTAATTTAATAAGGATGCTTATTAGCACCAAAATTTAAATCAATTATCGATTTAAGTTTAGTGGATTTACTGTTGCAACAAAAAACTGTATTTTAAAGACTGACAAAAAATCGGTACATAATTTACTGAGTTTGGAAAGAGTGTACAAAATTCACACAATGTTATTATTAGACTATCAAAATTCAGTCCGGGCTGTAAATGGCGTTTTTTTCTCTCTAATTAATAACTATCTTTTTTATTTTGTCAAGGAAGTGTCAAACGTGGCGGTGGAAGAGAATTCAAAATTTAAGGGTAAAGCGCTCGCTATGAAGAGAGCTATCCATCGACAGTATGGTAATAATAGACACTGTCATGGAGTTGCTCTCTTTGTGGACGTCGCTTGAGTCAACGATGAAATTGATCCTTTGCATCCTTGTGAACGTGATCTGCAACGAAGAAATAAGAGAGTTCCAGCATATTTATACATTTCATTTGTCTTGATTTTAATAACTTCTGTGGATATCTACGAATTTATAGACACAACTGTTCTTTACACATTTTATAGATTATTATAGATTAATATAAAAACTTTTTATTGTACGCGTAATATATTATATCTGATAAATAGTTTTACATTTCATTTATCTAGTATTTGATCTGTATGTTAAATTGCGAAAGTGTATTTTCTCCACGTATGTGTTTTAGTTTCACAATTTAATATTATGCAATAATAATCATACAATAACGTCAGTCAATAAAATTTTCCAAAATTGGCATGAAAGATATTTTACGATACTGTCTACAATTTTTCAAGTCTTTGAATTTGTGGATAATTTGGTGTATAATAAAAGTAGATCTACAAATACAGTGGCGAGTAAAATCAAATGTATTTATAAATTAAACAAGACTGCTCGAACAGTTTTGCGAGACGCTGTGTTTTTCTTTAATTATAGCTGCTATCCTTGACGATTATAGATCTGCGGTGGTTGATACGCTGCTTCACGGTTATGCAGCAAAAATTGCGTGGTCTATGAGTCTATTAAAGCCGATCCCTATAGTCACTTCACGGTCATGCAGCGAAAATTGCGTGACACTCCACAAAGGGTTTAATGCTTACGCACCTTATTGCTTCGCTGTGATTCAATAGCCCCTGTGCTAGAGCTTGGCCGTTATTAGTTGTACGAATAGTGTATCGAAGTGTGCTGCGCTCGATCGATAGCCATAACACTTTCTACAGGTACAATCACGACCGGTGAACTCCGAGGGACAATGACCTTATCGCTGATAAGAGCAGCGCGAGCATTGGCGATAGAATCGTAAGACGATTCGTGGTTTCATTCCGATTTTACTGTTCAATAAATTTTGGAAGTTCGATGGTTAAGAACTATATATCAATTATGTAAAGAAATTAATTCAGCGATTTTTCTTTTTTTTATTTTATTTTAATCTAGATCTAGTCCAATATACTGAAATAAAATTTATATTATTGTATTATAATATATAGAGGAAAGTCCCGTATTATGAGATAAGCGATATATATCCTAGCGATAGCGGGGTTTCTGCTAAACTAATAGTTTCTATTTGTTGGTTCCACCATGAACTTATTGCCCTTGGTGTAAAACCTATTTAATAGAAAATTCATTGTTCGATCCTGCATGCACTCGTTACAAATATCGAAATTGTGAATTTGGATGTTGTCAAGTTCCATGAAGGTAAGACTTTGAACCTTGTTTATTATATAATAAATAAATATTTGACAATGAATTCTGTATGCAGCGATAGAGTAAGGTCGTATTAATAGGAAATTACAGGATATGTTGAGTTGCTTAATTGTAGAGGATAGATTTAGTGATCGCGATATAACGTAGATTATAAAAACGTGGTCGGGGCTATCTGTCCTATTTTTGATGGGGCAATGTGTCCATACTTCAATGACGAATTGTTCTTTTATAAATAGATAATGGTGCGTAATTACAAAAGAAAGACTTTCCTTAAGACGGATAAGGTAGACATATCCAATAAAATTATATTTAGAGTGATTAAAAGAATAAAAATTGTGCGAGAATCTTTTCGTAAAAACAGCGTTGGACTTTGGAATAAATGTTCGGGCTCTCACTCGCTACTGTAAAAAAGTGACCTACGAGCAACTACTTGATCCTGGCAATTCAAGAATTGTCACCAAATTTTTATTTTAAAAATACACGTCAAGTTAAATATATCGAGATCTCAACATCTCGAGTACTTGCAAATCGTCGCGTCGCGTAAAAGAGTCACGGTTGGTCTCGCTCCGCGTGTATTTGGCGCGAGACACTACCGTGTCTCTTGATTAGCTTCAATTATTGAGTATTTTCTATTTCAAACGCTGCCGAGAATAAAATAAAGGCCCTATTAAAAAAAATTAAAAAAAAAAGATTAAAGAATTGAGGGGACAAAAAAACTCATCACATTGATTTTGCAACGGACTCAAAATCAGTTTGATGCCACCGTATATAAAGAAAAGTCAGCTCTACGCAGAAAACTTGTCAAAAAATCTACACAAAGTGCCTACTGCTTCTCTGACTCCAACAACTAGGCAATTTTTTCAATATTATATATTAATAATAAATATTATAAATAAGTATAAAAATTAATATAAATAATGTGTTTTTTATTATGTGGATAGCCCATATGCGGGGCTATCTGTCTACGCTTGACTTGTCCACTTAAAAAATTCGCCTCTTTAAAATGTTAAAAGATCAACGATTCTAATTATGTTTTTTTTAATAGCAAGGCTGAAAGGTTATACCATTAAAATTTTAGCCAAATATCTTTATTAGTCTTTTAGTATATTTGAAAAAAACGTAAAATGTGGACACATATAGCCCCGGTCTCCCTATATACATATATATATATACCTATAATTATTTTGTATAATATTTTATATTGATGTTTAGAATGACTCAGGCGAGGAAACGCATTATTTTGAAAAGTAGACGATATATGATATGAAGAAACTATATCGGTGGGACCCGTGTCAGCTAATTGTAGAAGCGAAGAGAAGACAGCGATATTAGACATATTCAGACTCGGCCCATAAGGTGGACAAGGACGCTAAACCAGCGTCCGCCAAAGAAAGCTGCCCGAATATTCGAGGTCCGAATCTAATAGGCCCACCGGCGAAATTAATGAAATGCGCATGCACCAGCTATCAAGGCGGCCCATGCAGCCCATGCTGGGCCTTTTCCTCTGGGAACCAGATTGCCGAAAAATTCATTCTACGGAAAGCTGTGTTACAGTACACACCTTTGTAATTCCGGGAGTCGTTCCCCCGATTAGTCGGATCGCCGTTCATTGTGTAAGATCGTCAAAGTTAATATCTGATCGTTGTATTATATCTGATAAGAATTTGTCGAAAAGGAGTTCCTGTCAGCAACTGTAAGTAATCTGTTAATAAATCTGTATCTTCCTGCCTGAGTTAAAATCTACGTTACTGATTTAATTACTTAGTATATTATACATATATCGTTTAGTACTTTAGTATATTATATATTGGATTTAATTTTTTATATATATCTCGAATGATCAATCTAAGGGTCCTTCCAACTATCCACCCTTGAGTTCTGTTTGTTTAATTACTTTACCAATTTTATAAAAATTGGTTGGCGCTCAACAAATAATTTTGTATTAAAACTTAGAGTCCCGACGGCTACAGACCCGGCTGCGTCGCGTGAAGGTTGTTTAATTAATGATAAAGTTAAAAATAAGCAGCCTGTCTCAATATTTGACACGCGAAATTAAAGATTTATTGTATAACTACATTTACAATAGTTCCTATTTCAAACAGTAGAATAATTGTTTTATACTTTGATGATAATTTCTAGAGCTAAATTAATACAAAAGTAGTCTTACAAATTTAATGCTGAACTTTATTATTGCTTATATCGTAGAAAATTAGTAACATGCTTATTAAAAGTAAAAAAAAAAAAACAAAAAATAGAATATTTATATTCCTAAAACTGATGTAAAGTTTCAACACAAAAACCTAGTTAGTCAAGTCTGAGAAACGCATACTTTGTCAAGCATTTGTAACAAATTTCCTTAGTAAAAAGGCAACAAATTTGATTAATTAAATCGATGTTTGCAAAATGTAACGCAAATTGTCATTCATAAAATATAAACAAATTGAAGTAAACATTTAAAATAACCGTGCAAGACTTCCTGGCATAATAGCCCAGTCACTTTAGACAAAAATCGAGCAAAACCTCGGAAAAAATGTTAGTAAACTGAATTTCGGCACAGACCTTCATTTTTGCATTAAAGGAGAAAAAAGTTTACCACTGTACAGTAGGTAGTCGCTAAGAAAAATAATTAAACAAATAGGGCTCAAATACCATTCTTTTGCAAATATCTCTTTAAATATCGATTTTATAAAGAAAATATAACAGTAGAAAATTAAAGAGTGGACAATTTTGTACAAGATATGTTATTGATGGTTTAAACAAAATGTTATATATATTTTGCCTTTTCGATTTTTATCTAAAGTGACTGTAGGCTATTATGCCAGGAAATCTTGCACGGTTTTTTACTTCAATGCTCTTATTTTATGAATGACAAGCTGACTTTTATGACTTACCTTTTTTGCCATTGACATTCAGTAATTTCAGTAATTAAAAAAATTTTTCATTAAACTTGAAATCGTCGTAACTTTTCGGAAAATCGCGCTAGAAAAGTTTTTAAAAAAGCAATTAAAAGCTTGAAATGTCTATTTTTATAGATCCTATATTGCAATATTTCGAATTTTTCAAATTTTTATTTATTTACATAACTATATATGCATATCGCGAAAAACCTGTTTAAACTTGTATTGATTTTTATCACCATTGACATAATATCAAAAATATGCAGAAACGAATATATACTTACTCATAGTCGTATTGTACAAAGAGTAGGAGTAAAGGAAGAAGAGAGAGCGCTTGGGACTATAACAATAAGAACAAAAGGGAAATATTTTGGACGATGGCCAGCTTATACCTGCGTGTGACAAAAAGATTGGTTCAGTTCAGTCTTTCGCTGTGTCACTATATAGTGTCTGTATAAGAGTGAAGACGCAGTTTTCTTTTTGTATACACAAGAATTAGAGTTGAGGGTTAGGTATGTCACACCAATACATTTTTTAAGTGATCATCCAGCAACGATGTCGAGTTCTGGATCCGTGCCACGTGTCTAGAATATCTGCAGACGACTGCAGAACGTGTTCTGATTTCAGTTTCTGACCCGGGACGCGACGAGCTTCGACGTTGCTAGCAGTTGGTACCGAGTTGTAAGGATACGGGCACGCTTTGTCGCGCGGAGAAGTTGTACGGAGAACGCGAATCACCATGGCGACAGCGGCAGATTTCCAGATCCAGAATCAGCCACAAGACGCAGTTGAACTAGTCTCATAAGCAGGAGCTGGGTCAGCAGCAACGCCATTACCAGCAACAGCACTCGTCCTCGCAACCGGCGCAACAACAGGCGACCGCCGAGATCCTTTGCGAAGGCGACGAGCAGAAGCGCTTTATTGGCGAGCTGTGCCGCATTCTCCTCAAGATCTCGCGGATTACTTGCACCGCACAATTGAAAAATTAAAAAAAATTAAAAAAAGCTTTAAAAAGTACAAAATAATACTTTTAAGAATGCGGTTTTCACTGTCCTCTATAGAGCAATCCTCCAGGAAGGTTTTAGTACATAAAATATCGCGCTAGAACATCAGGGTACGGAGTAGTAAGGAAATATGCGATAATTTATATTAATTTAATGAAGCACTAAAAAAGTATAAAATAAAAATTTTTTTAAAATAGAACTGACTTCAAAAAAAGCTCTAAAAGTATTGAAAAATTGAAAAAAGCTTTAAAAAGTATAAAATAATACTTTTAAGAATCTCTTTTAATTGTTTGAAGTCGGCGCCAAAATAATAATTACCAAATTTAAGCCTTTTTTTACTAATAGAAAACTACATGTAAAACGTATTTATTTAGAAAAATTATAGTCGAATTTTTTTTCATGGATATTTTCTACATTGACCATAGAGTATTAGTAAAAAAGAAACTTGAACTTGAGTTTGAATATGTATTTTAATTTCTATAGGTTATTTATAATGTTATCGTTTAACATTATGTTATATATTTCATCTAACATTTAAGTTAGGACACGATTAGAAAAGAAAATCGTCACTGCAAGCATATCTTTTGTCCTTCAGATCTTGCCGGAAGATCTCCAATGGGAATGCTCAGTCTATTATATTATACGTCTATAGCAAGAGCCAATATACTATAGCGCAATCTTTAGAAATCTAACAATTCTTTTACACGTCGAGACGCGTCGAGACTACGTCGAAATCATATGCGCAGTTATCCCCACTTCTGTTATAAGAGTAAAATCAACACTTTTTCTGTAAATTTTAACACATTTAATAAATACGTTCAAATTGTGTTACTTAAACATATTTTTTTATTTATTTTAATAATTTTACATTTTATATATATTTGTTAAGTTCAATTAACATAGCAGATATATGTTGAATCTACACATGTATGTAATAATTACTTTACACAAAAATTTTAACCAGCAGATTTTTTCACAAAACTACAAAAATTTTCCAACGGAGGTGTAAAACACATTCCAAGCTTTTAATTACTTTTTTAAAAACTTTTCTAGTGCAATTTTTCGCAAAGTTATGATTGAAAGTTATGACGACTTTTTTTTCTCCTTTAATCTTATGCAAAAACGAAGGTCTGTGCCAAAATTCAGCTTTTGCTAACATTTTTTCCGAGATTAAACCCCAAAATGATTGTACTATAATCTGACAGCAAACAGACGGCAAACATTGAATAAGAATACAGGACATAAAATAGCAAATTGATAGCCAAATATCGAGCAAGACTTGCTGTTACATATAGCTTGATCATCCGACATGCCTTTTTAAGTAACTTTAAGTAAGGTATACTTAAAAGTAATACTCAAAACGTCAAAAGTATTTAAAGGTATTTTAGATTTTTTTAAATTAATGAATAAAATAAAAAATAAGCTTTAGCTTCCGTTATTTTGCTCCATTTATGTTAAATACGCAATATAAATCTACTTTTTATTCTTATATTCATTTTTATGAATATTTTGTGAATATTAAAATGTTTAATTATTGCGTTATCACTATAAAGGCTGCGTTCTTTGATTTATCGCTGAAAGCATCGCTCCATCTTCGTTTGATATTCAATGTGCAACGAAGACATAATAATGCTTACAGCGCTGAAAGCGTCAAAAGGAACGCGGCCTAAGAAAAGCGTGAGTAAGCTGTAAATGTATGCAAGTGATCGCAGTATATTAAGCTTGGATACGTAATTTACCAAGCTTAAGCGTGCGCATTGTCTTTTATGGAAAACTTATCTGCAGAACTGTGATTATACCGATTTCGCTATCTATATACGTCAACAAGAAGTGTGAACTGAATAATTAGCGATAATATGAATTTGAAATGATTTAAAGAAACGCACTTCTCCTCTCAAATAGGTATATTGATTTTAATCAGGATTGAGTGTTTATGTAAGATTTAGTAATCTGCATCTATGTGTATACAATGTAAACTATATATGTTAATTAATCGGAAATTTATATATTTTGTTGGCAATTTTATTTTCAATGCTATTATTTAACTTGAGTACAATTTTTAGGATGTCAGAAAAATTTAACATGATTTTAAAGATTTTGATTTTATATACCTGTGAAAAAAAAGAAAATAAATAACGTGCATTGTGTGTTTTGCAACTGCAAGCTGAACAATACATTGCTTTTTGTAGTTTAGAAACTCATAAAGATCAACGTGAATAATAATAATATTTCTATGTTAAAATATCATTCATCTTTCATGCCACTGTACATACAATTAATAAGAAATTAAAATGCATTTAATCAAATCTAGTTTAAAATTACTTTTTTTGTAAGACTGTTTACAAAAACACATTTTCAAGAGATCAATCAAGTAATCAATTGATATCATTCAATTTATAATAATTTACATTGCTTATACAATACTTACATGCTTACATTAAGCTTATTGCTTTACATTGTCTACATGAAAAAGATTCGTGTAAACATAATGTAAACAATACATAAACAATCATTACATAATAAATGCAGTTTTACAAAATGTCGATAAAGTAGAACACTGTGATTTGTAATAAATCATTCTATGAATTGTATATTCACACATTTGCTTCGTATATAAAAGAATTCGATATTACATATATACCTATATACAGACCTATATACAGACAGGAAAAAAATATAATAAATCTATATTTTAAACAATATTATATATATATATATATATAAATTAATGAGTCATTATTTATTCTTATAGATATAGTTTATAAATTTAGTTTGATCGCGATAGAGGTTCTTAAATACGACAAATTATAGGAATAAAAAAGATCATCAGAAAATTGTACCGATTGATTTATCAATAATTTCGTTTCAAGGCTAGATCGTGCCGAATAATGCGGAGTTCGTCGTTAAAAGGTCAAAGGTCCCTCGACGAGGTATATTATCAAAACAGACAGCGCGCACCTCTTCAGGAACACCCAATAACGGCTCCCTAAAGAGGATCCTAAAAAAGATGCGCGTGCATGCGCTCGAAAGGCTCGGAGGCGTGCTCCATTTTTAATTCGCTTCACCAGGAATCCACAGATCGCCGACGCCGGCGGACTGTCAGTAGGCCGGCGTCATGTCTGCTATTATTCGACGTGCCGCGGTAGAACCGGGCTCAGTCGCGTGATAAACGTGGAGCACCCCAGGTAGGTGGGTCGCCTTGCACGATCATCAAGCTTGGTGGATCACCTCACGTGCGCAGAGGTGATTGCAGCTTCCGCCGAGTATGTCCAAAGTGTCATGTGATCGTAGAAAAATCTATTTTTCACCTCCCTTCGATTGCGCGAAGCAAGTTCGCGCGGCTATTCTACGGATCTATCTTAATGTTCCTTCTTCTCCGTCTTGTAATTCTTCGCGGAGACTTGGCGCGGCGTATATCTACTCTCTAAAAGTCGAAGAGTGAAATATCACTCAAAATAAGTAAAATGCAAGTGTAACGAAAAGTGAAAATTAAGCCTGTGCACTTCGAGCGATTCACCACTCTAAGAAAGAATAAAATTGCGCTCTATAAGTTGGAGTAAAATCGCGCTCCATTTGAGTGAAAGGACACTCTTTTCGAGTGCAGTCAGTGTCCATATAGGAGTTAATTATGTCACTCTACAATTGAGTGGAATGAAACAATTTCACTGTTAGAATGAAATTTTCATTTATCAATCCATTTTTAGTGAATAGTGATTCATTAACTTTATAGTGAGATTAAATCACTCCGGTAGAGTAGCTGCTCTAAAAATTTGAGTGAAAAATTCACTCCCACTTTGCGAGTGCCCGCATTTACTCGAATTAGAGTGACAATTCTCTCTTTTGAATTCGAGTGACTATTGCAATCACTTTGACATTTAGAGAGTAGGTGTACGTCTTCACGTTTCAAAACGATGTAACACAATGTAAATGTATTCAGATGTTGTCAGTGTCTCCTTGCAAAATAGTACGATGCAGCTGTAAGTAATTAGTGCGCATGCTGCTGTCGATGTGCCACTTCGAGGAAGAACTCACGTTGACAATTGCAGTACGTATATGTCACTGGCTGGAGTACGCCTTTTGAATTCATTGCGATCAACTCGCGCGACGTGCTTCTGTTTTTATATTGAATTTAATTTAATGTTATCGGTACGTAAATGCGTCGCGATGCGTAATTATCTACATACTCGATGCGCACGGCTGCTAGTAGACCGAGACCACCGTTAAATCTAGAAGCATTACAGTGCTTATTTCTGCCCCGAATGAAAAGTATTTCGCACGGGTGGGTGTTTTCAACATACGTGAATAGATTTCACCTGCTATCTCACACTGCCTTTCTTGATAAGCGTGAGAATAATGCTGCTTCAGGAAAGATCTAACAATTAGAGCCACCTTAATTATCCCACCAAATGGTCGGAAAAATATAAATAAGTATAGTATTAAATTCTCAGTGCGCATTGTAAAGTCTTGCGAGAAAAGGAGTTATAAAAGTAATAAAGTAAAATATAATATTTCTGCAAGTTTTATCATGGAATTTTATTTAACACTAGAACTATCAAGGCGGTCAAAATAACCCGTTTGACATTTTTAAATAATTTATTACATTTTAAAACATCTTAATTTCTGAAATTTACTCTGACTTTTATTGAAATTACATAGATCATTATTTTTATTAATTTGTTTTCTCTTTTTCTCTTTTTTTTAAGATTTCTCGGTAGAAATAAATATAGATTAATCTCCGGTAGTTCTAGTGTTATAAAAGTATTCGTGTCATCTAGAAGAAATTGGAAAGTAAAATAAAGCATGTAAAATTGCAATAAAATTATATCGCTGGACAAATTAAAATATTAACTGTGGCTTGATAAATTGACATGCAATGGTCTTCAAATACGAAACGGTATAGCATATTACATCGAATAATTAAGGAATAGCTTTTCCAAACGTAATATTTTGCCCTCGCTATCTTTAGAAATAAAAAATACACAAATGTGTGATCTTGTAGCAGTCAAACGAGTTTTATATGTTGTTTGTAGCTGCAGTAAAAATGTGATTTAACAGCTCATAAACGTATATATGCTTCTGTGGTCCATAGCCATATCTCGCATTTAACCGCGAATGTTGCCACGTGATTCTTACATATCCTGACAATAACCGAACGCGGTTTTCGCGCTAGCGGAAAATAAATAAATCAGTTGGCCGTACATTTAGTGCTAGACGCGTGATGTGAGAATGAGTTCGTGAATTTATGCAGCAGCAGCAGCGGAGAAACCGGGAAAATGAGTTTGCGCTGGATTCACGAGAATCTGGAAGCGCCAACGTGCGACGAGGAGTGCAGCGATATCGACGACAGCTGCAGCGATGACAGCTACGACACGGAATTGTCCCTTCAGGAGGACGACGACGTGACGGAGAACGGGAAGGGTATCGCTCGCGATGGCCGAATGAAGAGGGAAACCAGAAGAGCTCCGACCTCGACCGTCACCTTCGACGGGAACGGGTATATAGTCGTCCAGATTTATAACTATAATAATCGTGAGAATACGCGCCAAGTAAATGCGCGCCGGTGATTAACGGTCTCCGGTTTACATTTAAAGAGCGATATAAAATGGACATGGTAAAATTCGGGAAACTAACTTGCAAACAAAAGTAATGAACCGTTGTCCATTTCGCACGCAGTTCATCTGCGTATCCTCTAGTGGCGGTGAAATGTGTGCGATTCGCGTAAATGGACGATTTAGCATAATTGCTGGAACAAGGTAAAATATGCCTGCCCGTCGGTGGATGCACGCGCTTGTCTACCTAGTCGCCCTCCTAGCATACGTTATAATGTACGTTCATTGATCACTTGACTCGATTAACTTTCTGCTCCATATCGCCACAGGGTCAGCAGATGCACTAGGTGTAGTTTATGTTATTAACGGTATATCACACGAGCGCGGTGCCGTGTGCTTCCACGCGAGTTGCGCAACGCACAATACAACCACGCGATATGCGAAATTGTGATCGACATTTCAACGAGTTCGGGGCGAGATGCACAGGACACATTCGTGATAGAAATAAAGTTTCGTTTTCAGTTGTAGAAACAGGGCAGAGCTATCTTTATTACGTCCTCATGTGCCGGAAAAAAAAGAATTTTACATCACGCGTGCTGAAAAGTGTGGCTTTAGCAAGTTGGGTATCTAAGGAAATAATAGAGGAACATTAATCTGCAATAACCATGGATAGTTTGTAACTTGCTAATTTTTGAGTCACCGGATAGCTCTAAAATTATTTCGTAAAATTATACGTGACTGCGTCACACACGGCAGAAATAAAGTAACTTGACAGTAAAGATATATGTAAATACAAAAGATGTATATACTCTTTCTTAACATAATATTTTAAAAAATATAAATATAAGTACAGCAACAATAGCAGATGTAATGTTGAGAAAAATTAATGCAAAATGAAATTAAACGTACACTAAAAAAAAATTTATTATTTGCAAAAAAATAGATTTCTTTGAATTTAGTTTCCTTAATTCAAAGAACTATTCGAGAAAATATTTTAAACTCAGAAAAATATTTTCTTAAATCTATCCAATACTTCTTTAAATTAAGGAAACTAAATTCAAAGAAATATATTTTCTTGTAAATAATAAATTTTTTTCCAGTGTATTCTTCGTAGGCACAATATCGCTCATCAAATCTCTTTGAAGAAAAAAACAAAGAAAAGAAATTAGTCGGTTTTTTAAGCAAAGAAGCCATCAAATCAAATTTTGATAATTTCCTTCGAATATCCTAACGCCTTTGGATATTTTCGCGCAAAAATAAATGTTATTTACACAGAAGGCTTCTGTGGGTGATGTTTGGCTTGTGCGAAGCCATGTAAAATTAACCGTGTTAACATACGCCTTCTGATGGCGACCAAGTTGTATTCGCGTATCTCCCGCACAAAGCCTATTGACATTTCGTTTCCTCTCCCCCGAGAATCGGTTTAAAATTAACGAAGTACGGGAGAAACGCCTACGGTATCGCGTGGTGCGCTTCATTCACGGAGCTTGCTGACCTGGAAAACCGGCCGACCTATATATTTTGCACCGTCCATAAAAGCGTGAACACCCTATGTGGCAGTAAAGACAACCCTAACGTCTAACGGCTTAAGAACGTATAACACGCCAAAGGAAAGATCAAGAATATGTGAAGAATATATTAAGGTGATAAAATATTAAATTAGCATTTCATTTTCTGTTAATTATCTGTTAATTATCAGTGGGAGATAATTATTGTTAGCATTTTATTGAAATTTAATGCCTAAAAGATTATTTTTTCAAAGCGTACTAAACATTCGTTGTCTTCTGTATAATTTTACGTCTATCGTATTAATAAAATCGATTCGTTATCACCGATGCTTCTATAAATTAACGATCTTTCTATCCTTCAACGAAGTTTTTCCACATTAGAAATACACAGATTTATTCTCTATTTCTGTCCACGTTACGTAATACGTAACTGTATGGGCTGGTAATCTATGGACTATCTGATTGCAATTGTAGAACGCCACGCAACATTGAACGTAACTCCAAATCACGCAAGTACTCGCCTTGCGTAATATGGGATCCTCGACAGCCAGCGAAAAATCCTATCTACAATTGCCGGATAATTAAGCTCTACTGCCGCACCGGATATCATTTGGCGATTACGCCGTCGGGACGGATCGAAGGATTATCCGGAAATCAGGAGTCGTATGGTACTTCCATCACTGTCGTTAAATATTAACTGAACTAAAACGCCTGTAATACATCTGTACCTTAGAGATGAAGAATCGTATCTCCAGTTTTTGTCAAAATGGAGTTAATACATTTTTCAATATAACAGCTTAAATTGTATAATGGTAAAGCGTCTTATGCCTCTATGCCTATTATTATTAGTTCCTAAGATATAACGTTTAGAAAAAATCGTATTAAAAATTTTTATATTACCTAATTTTTAAACCAGGTACAGCGTGTTATTGGCAGTTGTACTATTATATGTTAAACATGTCAGTTAAATTACTTTATTAAAAACTTAATAAATCAAGTTGCCACTTTTATTTTATATCTAAAAAAAATATATCATTTTTCTTATCTAAAACTTTAAACCTTTTCTCTTAAATCATAATAATGGAGATACGATTCTTTCCCTCCAAGGTACAGATGTGTTACATATGTCTAAGAACTACAACTATGATTGCCATTAAGATTTTTATTGTAAGAAGAGCTTATATACTCCTGCAGCTCTGCTTCATGCGACACCGGTGTCTTTTGGCGTTATCAGAATACAAAGCGTCGAAACGAGGCTCTATCTGGCATTCAACAAGAAAGGGCGATTGTACGGAGAGGTGAGATACGGGAAGGAAATAATATGTAAACTATATAATAATGTGGAAACGAGTAAATTTGGCTTCTCTGCCAATTTTCATCGTTGCAAAATTCACTCGTGTTACGAGAGACGTTTTCACAACCGACAGAAATATGAACCGTAATCCATTGTGATATACTATCCACATCTGCAAAATTTTATATATAGCACTCTATGAAATTCTACACAGTTCCGCGTGAAATTCCGTTGGACGCTTTTATCCTCGTAACAGCGGCCTAATTCTCACAATAATTTCGCGGAATCTAATTCCATACATAGATTTTTATAGTAAATATAATATTTATTTTAATAGTAAATATAATAATTAGCAATATATATATATATTCGCAATTGTCAATTTAATAGTTGTAAAATTATTAAAGAACAATTCTGTTTAAAGGTGGATAATCAATTTTGCTTGATCACATTAGTTGAAACTGTCTCTCGCACAAGACGTCCATTAATAAGAATTTAAAAAATGACTAAGATTGATTGTAAATCCGACTTGTCTAATTAATTTTGATTTCAGATAAATATGAATAACGACAATACCGAATGGGAACAGTGGAGCATTGGTGCCTACGATGCGTTCCGATCGCGTAAATACGTGCACTACGGATGGTGGATAGGAATAAAGAAAAATGGACGAGCAAAGCCGGGACCAAAAACATCTTGGGGACAAAAAGCGATACAATTCTCGGCTATCCAAGAAGATTAATCGAAACAGACTTTCAAGATACAGACACGCTTTACGGAACATGCTTCTTATCTCCAATATTTCATTCATTGCGTAAACTTTCCTGGAAAGAAATCAAGGACGGTAATGAACGAGTGTTTTATGAACAGAGATGACGTCGCACGATTAGGAATAGGATAATCAGTCAGACGAGGAACCGATAATCATCGAACAGTAACGTTCCAATAGAATATAATGTTTATTATAACACCGTGTTACTCAACAATGGAATAATTTAGGATTGTGCATTCTGCTTGTGCCCTCTAACTGAAACTCCATCGCAAGTCGCAGTTTCTTATTCGCAGTAAATACATATTTATTATTATAATGCCAATCGTCAAATCAATACGCTTACAAGCAAGATGATCGCATACGATTAGTTAGTCTTTTCGTAAATAGCAGAATTTATCTAGCCATCTTGCTTATAACGTACGAACGAATATCAGCTTTTCGTAATATATCATCAATTATAACGTATTGCAATTGTATATAATCTTATACATTTCTTTTGTACATCTGCATACAATGCATATATGTATAAGTACGTCAAAATTTTACAAGCAAGAATTTTCTATTAAAAAGCAAATACCTCGATAAAATATGTATATGGCTTCGAACATTTTAATACCCAATTTTACAGACATGACGTATGCATTTCGAGCAAACTTCTGAAAAAGCATACGAATGCGAGAAGCAAATGTATGAAAGAGAGATTAATTAGTAATTGTATGTAAAAAAATTTATTAATTAAGATTAACAGTGTATGTTAAATAAAAAATGAAAAAGAGATAAATATAAAATTATTTAGAAATATTATTACTTAGCCTCATATATTATTTACTTTAAACAATGCTTGAACTAGATTGTTACTATTTCCAGCAGGATAACAAATATATATTATTAGTATTATTATGTGCATTAGTTTCGTAAAAATTAACCTAGTCTTAAATTAAAAAAATTAAGCAAATTATATTTAAAATAATTAACTGTTATTTAACATTTTTCTTTCAAAAAATTTGCGAAGCGTTTATGTTTCATAAAAATTATAGAAGTATAAAATGGATCTCTTTGGTGCATACAGTCGTAAATATATAAGCGTGTTTCAAGTCGCAGTGAATGCATTATAAAGTCTTATATGTTTTAAAAAAGATGGTTGATTATATTTGACTGGAAAAAGTAGATTATCAGAGAGAATTTTTTTTTCATACAAAGTACACACAAGCTGGCAAATTAAGCACGAAATGCTGAATAATACTTTAAAAACTTTTGTGGTATTTTTTGTTAAATGTAAATCGTAATTAACCCTTCATTGCCCTCGTGTTAGGCAAGCGCTAACATCACATCTTATTTCTTTAATTGCATAGATATGGCATAAAAGGTGACTCTAAAACTTTGATTTTTTATTTACAATCTTTTAGGTTATATTTGTATAGTTATTGTCCCAAATTTAGTACAATTTTTAGATTAAACTTTGAAAGTGCGATAATGTGTGATATATCTATGCGCAGCGCTCATGTCAAGAGCAAATACGTAGAGTCAACGTGACTCGTGCTGTTGCCAAATGCAAGTTTAATTGTTTTAGATTGATGTCCACTCATCCTCTTGTTCTTACAAAACTGTGTTTGGAGGTCACTATTTCTAATGTCTGTTAATCTCTAATCGACTATTAATTTTTCAGAATAGCCAACTTCTATTGACTATTCTGAACAGTCAATAGTCGGTCAGAGTTTAACAGATGTTGAAAGTGGTTCTTGATCTGAGAAAACTATGTGACAACATCACACTAATAGAGTGACGATACATACAAGCGCAGCGCAAGGGTAACACGAGGGCACATTTGTTTGCTGAACGAGGGCAATAAAGGGTTAAATGCGCATTCACATACTTTCCAAAACACTCAAAACAATCACAATTACTTCAAGATCACTGTAGCTTGTTCATGAATTGTCTAATTTATTTAATCAATACGGGTTCACTTCTTCTTGGTGTTGGGACTTGTCGACTGAAACACGCTCGAAGCTGACATTAAATTCTCAATGTATTGACTCAGAACCTGATTCTCACTTCTCAACTTGAGATTCTCCTCCTTCACACTATCCACTCTCTGTGACAGATCTAGATAAAACACATGTATTTACACTTATAGAAGTGCCAATAGACATATTCTTCTACAATCTTCACCTTTACTGAAAAATATACATACCATCTAAAGTATTTTGCAGTTCGAGAACCTGTGCAATCAATCTAGCTTTCTCTTCTTGCTCATCTGGACTAATGTCTGGATCTAAGCCTATAATTAACATAAATCCTTTTATGCAAACCATCATAACTCAATAGTATTATAATTTTATATAAAAGAAGGAATTCTCCTGAAGTTGCAGTAATTTTTCATGTAATATTATTTATGTATGTAATAATTTTGATAATAGAAATCAAAATTTCTCTTAACAATCACTTAATGCTCACTTTAAAAATATATAATTAGAAAAAATATTATGTTGTACATTTACTTAGAAAAACAAACGATACAAAAAATATGTGTAATGAGAGAAGAAATCAGTAATATCACTTACTGTTAGGACTACAGCTTCCATTGGTAAATGTCGATGGAAGAGAATCCATGCTGCGTCCTCTGCCTAGCGGATCAGATATATGCGAGGCATTGTCCAAGATTTCCTCTTCTGGTATTATCACTATGAATAATATGCGAGAAATAACCTTAGTAAGGTGTTACTCCACAGAAACAGAAATCAGAAAAAAGGCTTAGAGGCTTCTCATTACCAAAGTACAAGCAAATTGCATAGAATGTGTAAACGCAATTAAGGATTTCTAAGCTAAATAATTTGCAAGATAAGTAATCCAACGATCTAATATCTCTCGATCGTTTCAACGTCTTTACGTCGAGAAATTCGAGAAACGGAGTAAACGTCACGTTATCATTGCTAATTTATTGTTGAATGCAACTGGTTCAATTTTCACACTGTCAATAAAAGTAAACATAAGATTCGGGATGAGGGAATAAAATATCGGGATAAAATAAACTGCTCAGGACAAGTAAAGAGTTTGTAGATTCCCCTCGGATGAGAGGTTAGTGCCTTCGACTCCTTTGAGTCCTGCAGCACAGGGAACACTCTTCCTATCTTCGAGGCTCAAGACAAGTTTTAATTTATAGGTTATAATTCGTCAATGACGAGCGAGCGATCGCTGAGAGGCATCGCGAAATCAGACGGCTCTAAGTTCTCACCCTGAGGATCGTCGTCCGCCAGAGGTATGCTGTTCATGTCGTCCTGAAGCTTGGCTGTCATCGTCGCCGACATTTCGACCGTGACAGCTAAACACGAACCGTACACTACTCCGTAGCTGTCCGTAGCGTAAGCGCCGTAAGCACGTAGCAGCCGATCAGAATCGTTCGCAATTCGCATGCGACGCGAGCTTATGCGCGGGCTCGACTTTATCGATCCCGAACGCGACCCAATCGAGAGCCCGCGATATTTCCGGACTCCAGCGCGGCGACGTCTCAGGACTTGATTATTGTGGAGATAAATTTTATAATAATTATAATTTTCTTCTCTCCTAGCTCCGTTTGTTTTCCTTTTGTAATTTATAGGGATTCAGAAGTGCAGTTACAATACACTCAAATTGTACATGCTGGCAATGCATGATCCATGAAGGAAGAAAAAAAGGAGAATATTGTAAATTATATATAGTTCGTGAATAGAGAGCATAAAGAGATAATCTAAAGTTCGCGATCAGCTATCATAAGTCAGTTAAGAATGCATTCCAGATATACTAATACAGTACTAAAGAGTACTAATAATAGAAAAAAATAATAGTTTGATATAAATTATAAAAATAATACTCTTTTTAGATAAAAGTTAAATTTTTAATACCTATTTTTGTTCTTGGCCTTTGTTGTGACATATTCGTGAAATATATCCTATTGTTTATTCTTTTATTTATTTATATTATTTTTATATTATTTATATTATTTATTTATATTAAATTTAGCAGGCGATTTTTTATTTAAAGGAAGGCTTTAGTGACATTCATAACAAATAATTTTCTCTTATGTTTCCAAATATCTGCTTTCTGTATGGATTGAAATAAATTTCTCGTTTGTTAATTTCTTTTACCTCATAATGATTGTAATATGATTATCAGACCATTAGAAGAAACAATTCTTTAAACATCATCAAAGTTTATTTTTACAAAGTTAGCGCAGAAATATTTATTCAAATAGCGAAATAGCACACTCTAATTATTCTTATATCTTACAACAAAAAATGTGCATAAGAATAAAATGTATTATAATTAAGCTATATTAATTAACATTCTATTTTATAACAAGTTCTATGATATTGATTATGCTTTACGGAGATTTTGCTTAGTATTACCAAGTCGTGCTCAAGAATTAATTGCAAAAACTGATAATTTAAATTATATTAGTTTGACTTGAGATCAAACTTGGTCGGTATAAATTTATTTTTAGAAGGCAATTTAAAGTCTGTATTATGCCTGCAAGATTCCACATGTCCTTTGTTTGTTTGGATATGTTCTCTTTTTTATATTTAATCTTATACCATTCTTCAGTTTTATTTTCTGTACTTTTGTATTCTTTTGCAGCAACATAAATCCTGATATTTTGCGGCATCAAATATTTATCCATTATCTCCTTGATCAAGTTCGGTCGCCACTCATCAGTGAACTCATGTTGCATCCAAATAATTTCGTCCAAGAGACATGTTTGCAGCGCTTGGCTGTAGAAATCATATCGATAGGAGGCGCAACTTTTCGGTATAACAAAGATCAATATTCGCCGTATCTTTACATTCCTACAAATGTAAAATTGCGTTACTTCATGATGCATGTTAAAATGCAAGATGTCTGGTAAATTGCAATACTATCATTTGCCAGACATTCTATACTATTAGAGAATTTCAATTAAAATGTATAATGTTTTTCATTGCCAACGTATGCGTCTTTTCTAAAACTTAATTTGTAATAATTGTTATCTGCAATTATCAATTATTGAAAAACTTATCCTAATCTAACCTAACTACACGTGTCCGCATTTTAATATTTCCTTGAAAAGACACGAATTTCATATGAGTCAAACCGTATTTATTCTAAATTTTTAACAAAAAATATAAGATAATAGACAAGAAAAGATTATGATGTCGAAAGTAATATTGATACAATTAAAAATATTACGCATAAGACAGACAATAGGCTTATTCGCGTTGCTTGAAATCCCCAAACATTTTTGCATTTGAAATGAGATAAATATATATTCGGCCATTGGAGAGAGAGAAAGCGAAGATGCTGAATGCAAAAAGTGCAAGCAACGCGAACAGATCCATTGCCAATGAATATACACTTACCTATAGATAATATAAAGTAAAATAATGCCCCAGATATCATCAATCATCACAATACCAATAATTAGTAATAAACAGCGACAAATGCGAAAGAAAACAATTAACAAAGAGAACAATGGTCGCGTTCAGCAGACCAAGCCGCTGAGTCGCAGTCAAATGTGATTGGCTCTTACTTTTAGAACCAACCAATCAGCGCAGAGTGTTGATAAGACGAACTCAACAGTTGTGTCTGCTGAACGCGGCCAATGTAAACTATCCCAGCCACGTAAACTCATGACGATCGAGTGTTTGCGCAAACAACACGTAAAGCTGCGTCCGCAAATATACTTAACGATAATATTGAGTTTGTTTCAGGCAACGTATTCAATATTTGTTACATTTATCCAGCAACAGTTTACGCCCAGAGGTTTCATTAATGTATAGTTTTATACAATTTACATATTATTAATGGGGAAACAATTTACACATTGTATACACACACATATATGTATTATATTCTATAGAGGCCGATTTTTATTTCTTTTATCTCATGTAATATTTTTATTAAGGGAGTGGAGAATTTCTTCATAATTTATTTTCCTTTATTTGTAATAAATATTTCAAAATATCAGTACTTTACCATGAGAGAAAAGTAGCCACAAGATTTGGGAAAGTCAAATATATATAGGTATATATATGAAATTTTTATACTGTTTTTTATGCTAAAACCAATTAATATAACAAACGACAAACAGACAAATTAATTTAAAAATCTTAAATTATAAGTAAGAAACGCAAACGAAGATAAAGTTTAAATAAATCATTTATTATTAACCCTTAGTCTGTAAACGTTTTTTTGGCACCTTTAGTCTGTAAACCTGGGTCGTTTTTGTCCTGACGTTTGTTTAAAGTGTTAAAGTGTTACAAAAAATCTGAAAAAATTCATGGAGGTAATTCAAACCTTCAATTTGAAGTATCAATCATAAAATTATAAACACTTTAATTTTTTCACATAATTTGTATTTAAAAAATGGAGCAAGTAAAGGTAAAATCATTTGTTTACTCAAAAAATCATAACTTTAAGACAAATAAAGATATCGAAATAAAAAAAAAGGAAATTAAAGGGGAAAAGCGTACCTTTCATAAAAAAAATATTGCATGCAATTATTTTGAAATGAAGTGCTTAAGTTTTGAACCTGAAAATTGCCAATAATTTAGCCCCAAATTTCGTAGTAAAAACAGTAATAAATATATAATAATTCAAAAATTAATAATAAAATCAATAAGAAGTTAATAGTTAAGGGTCACAACATTCTTTTATTACCAAAAAGTAAAAAAATCGAGAAACTTTCTCGCCCGACCGTTGCGCCATTTCCTAGAAAAACTGAACAAAAATATTTTCGTAATTTTTTTTTGCGGTCAGATGTTTTTGTGACACTTTTACGGACACAATGAATACTTTAAAACGGAAAAACAAAAAAAAATTATTTACGGTTTTGACTAACGTTGACTGTAAAGGTGGGTCGTTTTTGTCCGGAGAAGAATTCAAGTGTCTGCTGCGACGGTTGGAGGGAGGATGGCACGGTGAAAGTCAGTAAGCGGGTCCTCGGGGAGCATAATTTTTTTTACGAAGGCATAGTAACGCCCTCCCTTCCCGTGTTCAAAAGTTACAACTACATTTAATTTTCGCCCGGACAAAAACGACCCAGGTTTACAGATTAAGGGTTAATTACTACAAACTCACCAATATATAAATATAGTATTATATAGCAAAGTAATAATTATTTTCCTATTCACAATTATATATTCAGATCAAAATCATTTATTAAGAAATTATACAATTAGTCGAAAGTATATATTTTACATTTTTGTTGTTCTTTCTTAAAAAGAGAAAAAGGAAGGCATATCTTTTCACACATTTTGATATATATCTGATATAAATAGTATACATATGCAGATATCTGCAGATATTATAAATTAATGGTATATATTCTTTGAGATTCTGAATCAGGATATCTGCGGTGAGGAAATGACAATATAATATTTATTTGATTTATTACAATTTATTATTATAGAAATTAAAGAAGAAATTGAACACAATTCAATTTATACCAATTAAGAACGTTTTTTAAAAATGTATAAATATCTGAATTCTTTACATTGCGAATATTATATGGAAATCACAATTGTATTCCACAGTGTAAAGGAATATTCCTAAATTATATTCAAATTATCTTATTTTATTTATATACATATATCGTTTAATTCATAATACTTAATATAATTAATTTAAACTTTTATTTAAGCTTGTACTTAATAGACATACTATTTGTAAAGAAGGCGACGGAGATTCAAATATGAAAAATTTATTATTATTGTGGTAGTATTTTATACTATTTCGCATATCTATCATTTATATGTTATTATATATAGTGTATAAACGAATAAAGTGATCTATATGTGAGCAATCGCGAGATCTCCAAGAGGGAGGGGGCTTATAATTAATAATTTTATTTGCGTTTTTGATTCCTTTTATATAATTTTGGGATCTCTACAATCTCGACGTCATCGTTGGAATCTAAGGAATTTTGAGGAGAGAAAACTGAGGGCGAGGGGCTGATCGTTTGAGAAAGTCGAGGGGGAGGAAGGAGGCCTGTTTGCGCCGTTTGTGGAGCTCGCAGGAGGCTAAGCGGAAGGGGAGCGCGACGGAACGCGCGTATAGCGCGTGATCGGCAGGTGACGGAGAAGACTGTCGCAGGGCCCTCCACGGCCAAGGAAAATGAGATGCCCCGACCGATCTCCACGGCACCGACCGGACCCGGGATGGCGAGGTCATCATCCCAGAGGTTCACCGGGAGAGCTCCGGTCGGTAGAAGTGAGGCCCGGCTGTTCGGAGCGCTCGTCGAAAATTTCGAAATGCTATTGCGAAGGTGCGGGCTCGCGAAGCACCCCCCCGTAGGATCGACTGTATACGACACTGCGCGACGGGGACCGTAGCGAGCTTGCGAATCTGCGGAACTCGCCCCTAATTGGTCGCGATAATGCGCAGAAGATTTGCGCACCCCTGCTGAGCAGGAATACCATCGATCCGGTATCGCGGTATCGAGCAACGTTCACTCGATCTTTTCCTTTTCCGGTTTCGTCCTTCGGTGTGGGTAGACGTGTGGCGGAGAGGTTCCAGCGCGATCTTTGTGAGAGGCTTTCGAGAAAGGACGAAAAGGTCGAAAAGCAGCGGCGAGAAGTCAGGATCAGCGGATCGGTGAGATTGCTTTCTTTAATTGTCGCGTTTTAAGTACATCGCGAGTGATCGCGAGTCGCGTTTCGTGCGCGCCGAGTGTGACGCCGCATCGTATATTTCATGTTTGATTCTGTCGCACGTTTACTGCCTTTTCACTTTTAATTCTATTTCCTGTTTATTTCTATTTCACGTTTGCCCTTGTTAGGTCGAGCTGGCCGGTCCCTCGCACTACCAACTAAATTGGCTATCGCGGTTTTGCATCTAGATTCTCGCGAATTCTGGAAATTAGTGGATGCGAGGAGTGCGCGTCTGGCGCTCAATTATTTGTTTAAGGTGAAGTCTTTCGAATCGTGCGAGGAATCAGCTCGAGACAGCTCGAGAGATTCGTCTTCCTTACTCTCCCATCTTCCCCTTTTCATCCGTCTTGCGCCTCGCACGCGAAAAAAACAAAAGACGTGACAATAAATATACATGTGAAGGGTACAGGAGAAAAACAATCATAGTTCACACACTTGTGGGGAAGAACCATCAGTTCAACATACGATGTAAACATTAAGTAACTGCATTTAGTATCCACTGCCAGTACCTTTTGAAATAGTTTCCTAAGATGTCTTGAAACTTAAAATTTTGTGTTTTTTTTTTCGAAATTACTTTGGATAGACATTGATCGTTTTTTCCCCTATACACTTCATATATATGCATATTATCACATATACATAATATTTATAATTATAATACTTCTATATTATACGTAATACTTTTTCTTTTCTTTATTTTATTTATAAGATACAAAGTAGATAATAGTCTAGAACTACTGTACATATACGTATTTTTTGTACGTATTTTATTCTATTTTCTAAATCCTGATCTGGTTAAACAATTTTGCTTATGTCTTTGAATCATTCTTATTTATAATATCCTTTTTACAATTAACATCATGTCTCATATACGTCAAAAGCGCCTTGCATAAAGTTTGTGTCGCAGTTTCCAAAATTTCTTTTGTGTGAAAGCCTATACTTATTCGTAAAAAATTCTTTGCTTCACCCTTATATGAAAATCGAGCACCTGGTATCGCTGATACTTTATATTCCCGTTGACACCATTTGATGAATTTGGTAGCATCTATATCTTTAAAAAAAGATAATTTACAAAAAATGAAGTAAATTATTATAAGTATATAAAAATATAATTAAAAAATATAATTACAAAAGAATGCAATATTAAAATTGTAATATATAATTATTTTAAAATTTTATATTTGAATTTACTCAGTTATACTGTATTACAGGAATTGTATGGGAAAAAGATTCGTTATACCTGACGGAAGATGGATCCAGACGAAATAACCACCTCCTGGCCGTTGATATGAACAACAGTTTGGCAGAAATTGATCCAGTGTTTTACAAAGAATATTTAATCGTTCCTGTAAGTTGATTTTTATTTATTTTATTTTTACTTTTTATATAATAGTTTAAAAATATATAAGAACAATTTTCGTATTATAATAAATTATAGAGAGCATACATAATCTATTTTTATGATTAAATACCTATTAAAGATTTGCTGTATGATAATCACTGTTAAATTAATGATATTTTTGAAGCATAAAAATATTTATAGTACAGAGATGATGTAACATACCTTGTAGATCTTTATAATCTTATCCAAATACTCATTTTCGAGATTTTCATGAAGCAAACTTGCAATTACTCCGGAAACATAATGATTAACTCCACCGCCACTGCACATTATGCCTCTAAAAAAAAATTAAAAATATGTTAAAAGACATGCATTAAGACAGTTACAATAATAAGTCACAAGATTTTTGTCAATCAATATAATGCACTAATATTCAGTAATTAACTTTATTTAGACTTTTTTGTAAATCGTTGACACATTAAATAGTTTCACATAAATTTACAATTTTTTAATTAACAGTTTTTTTTAAAGAAAAAAGAAAATAAGATCCCTTACGATGTTTTCACAATGTTCACAATACGCGGACTGCATTCAATCCATCCAAAGCGAATCGCTGGTGAAAAGATTTTAGAGAACGAACAGTTTGATACAATGTTTCCTCCTTTATAATTTGGTTCTTTTGGATCATCGTAAGAAAATAAACGTCGTGGCGGAGGTCCTTGCCCATAATAAAGCAAATTGTACACATCATCGCAGACTACCACTATGGAATTGTTTTGTGCAATCTCTACTAAACGCTTGCATTGATCTACCGAGAAATAAAATTGATAAAATAATCTATGTTAATGTATCTTAAGAAGTAAGGTACTAATGACGGGACACTTAAGACTTATGTCTGGACACCTTTATCATTTTAGTTTTTAAAATAATTTAGTTCTTAAATAAGTACAACGTGAATTAAAATCAAAGATAAAAATATAATACAAGAAAAATATTTTTATCTTTGATTCTTTGATTTTAATTCACGATATAACTTATTTAAGGATTAAAATGATAAAAATGTCGAGACATAGGTATATGTGTCCAGGCATTGGTATATTTACTTTATATATTTTACTCTTTTAAGTATATATGTACTTTAGATTTTTGAACTTTAGATTTTGAACACGTTTGATTATAGAATTTTGTTCTTTTAAAGTACAAAAATTTAAAGTACATATATACTTAAGTATATATATACTTAAGTATATATATATAAGTATAAGTATATATATACTTAAGTATATATATACTTAAGTATATATGTTGGTTGAAAAAATATAGATAATGAAATCGCAAATTGTTCTGACACAGAATACAGTGGATTGTATGGTTACGACAATTTAAAATATACATTTACAGCAATATTTAAATTACCAGGTGACAATGTCATTCCGGTTGGATTATGAAAAATTGGTATTGTATAAAACATTGCCCAGAATATTTTCTGATTGTTTAAAAGAAAGTTGCCTTTTGCTTTCTCTTCAATTATTATTTTTTCAAGTGCATCTAGATCTACTGCATCATCCTTCATTGGCACTATATGAAATAAAAACAATAATAGACACTTTAGTTAACATTTTGACATAGAATTTTTAATAAAATGTCTAATATTATAAAAACATATTTATGTTATTTATATTTTTATATTTATATATATACAGGATTATAGACATATAGGCTGAGTTTCTAAATTTATTGCCAGAGTTGAAAATTATAGTATATGTTACGTGTACTATAGATTTCCAGCGTTGGAAGTCTATATAAGTACACGTAATGTATAGATTTTTAGCGCTGACAATGAATTTAGAAACTCAGCCATACATTTGATACATTATATCTTATTTTAATTACTATATAGTATATATGTTTTTACTATATGTATATACATTTTTACTATATAGTTTTTATGTTCTTTTTTATTTTTATAAATTTAATACATCAATGTCCGTTTTTACCAACGTTGTTTAACTTTAATCTTAGTTTAACTCACTCTTCGTCTGTTTCTAATATCCATTTCTATCAACACAGGTTAATTTTAATCTTGGTTTAACTTACCTGTCATCTTTTCCTAGTTCTAAGAGTTAGAAAAAGATACTTAGTAAGTTAAACCGCGATTAATCTATATAAATAAAGTTAATACTACATTGGTAGAAATGAACATAAGGAAGACTGTTAGACAAAGAGTCAGTTAAACTAAGGTTAAACGACGTTGGTGAAAACGGGCATTATTTTGTTTGTTTTACAAATATATAACAAATTTATAGTAAATATTATCTACCTGTAACTATTTGCATTAATGGAAATTGTTTAAAAGCATCAAGAGCAATCATATAAGTAACTTCCTCTACAAAGATAATTCCATTCGGTGAGAGTATGGTATTTAATAATAGTTGAAGACCGTGCGACGCTCCGCATGTCAATATTAGATGCTCTCTCATCACGGAATTGCCATACCGTTTGTTTAAAAACTTGGCTAACTCATCGCGACATTCCCAAAGACCCGCTGTGATACCATATTGAAAAAGATAGTATTTCCCTTCCTTTTCTTCTTCTTCCTAAGGCAACATTTATTTTCATCAATATGGATTGCAAAGTATCAATAAATATTTTAAGATTTTATTTCTGAAATAGGTTATAAAATATTCCATAAATGCAAGTAACAAATAATAAAATGTTTATTTATCTTTATAAAATGTTCATTAACTATTGAAGTATCATCGTTACATTTTAATCTTAACTTAAAAAAAATATTTAAAACTGTCTTTGTTAAATATTTGCATGAGATTTGGTTTTATCAAAATATTTGATAATTACTAATTATAATTAGCTTTAATTGCACTTTAACTTGAATGAATAAAATTAAATCTGCTATTTGATTCTGAAAAAAATTTATAATATATAAATATTTTTCACTTATAGAAGTAATTTTTTTAACTTTTATGACTCTATTTTTTATAAGTCATAATAATTATTAATATTAGTTGTAGTCACATTATTACTTGCGCGATTAAACAAATGCAACGGACATATGTATACAAACTACAAAGTAAAAATAAAAATGATTTTATTTGACTAATAATAACTTATTTTTAAATATCATTATGATAATAAATTGTTTTTAAAGATAATAATTTAGAAAGATACAAAAAGTTATTGAGAATATGTATTGATTGTTCAAGTATATTTTGTCTATCAAACGCAAAGATAAATGCAATATTAAAATACTTTATTTTTACCAGTCTATGTCGCGTGGATCTATTCAGCATTTCTGCACAATGTTTTAATAAGTCAGGACCAGGTGCTCCGACTGACAAGTTTACAGCTTCCTGATTGTAGACATTAAATATTGGGTCACCATCGAACAAGTGTCTCAAATATGGATCATGAACAATATCCATGTCAGTTTAAGTTGTGTAATCTGTTTTAATTTTTATAAATAAACTTTATGTTGCGCAGACTATTACCAGAAATTATTTTATTTTACAAATAAAATGTATATACATATAAGTAGTTTACAAATTACAATTTGGACAAAATTAATTTTTTGATTACAGTTATGAATATTTTTAATCATTGTTTATACTATTTAATGTAATATTTAATATAATCAATATTTAAATTATAAAAAACCAATAAAAAATTCAGTATAATTTATCGATTCTATATATATATCAATATTATGCACTGCGATAAGGCAAAAGGAATAAGTAAGCTTTTTTTTGAAAAATATTTCAATAAAACATATAATTGTTATGTAAATGCGTAAATTTTTTATTGCGTAAATTATTATATAAAAAGTTTTTTATTTAAGTATACGTATTATAGACAAATTCTCTCATACCAAACTCTTTCATTCATTCAGCTATAATTTGACATTTTTTAAAAATATAAATATAAGTAGATTGTTTGGAGCAATTAATCAGCAACTTTACAGAGATAACGTATTGCATCATTCAGATAGAAAAATGAAATATGAGTAGGCAATATATATCTTGTATCACAATTGTAGTTACTAGTATTATTAACAGTAAGTATTCAGATCTATAAAGCCTCTAATAAATGTTTAGTAGATATCATGGAAATTCAAAACTTTTATTAATTGTTAATGTAACTTTCCATGGATGTCTACTGAGTGTCTATAGGCCCGTATTTTGTATTTTTATTTGATTTATATTTGATTAATTTATTAATTACTAGGTGTAAATAAGTTTCGAAGTTTATATGGAGCTACATGGATATTTCATAGAGCTCTGATGAATGACTAATATGATATATGACATTAACTAGAGATATTCTATGACTGTGCACTTATTGACAAAAGCTAAGAAAAGCCATTAATTAAAAGTTATTACATATATAATATTTTACTTACTCGTGTGTGTATGATGGTTTTAATTAAGCATAAGAAATTTATTTTATATAATAAAAAATAAATTTTTATTTTTAGTATGCAGTTTGTTACATTGTATGTAAAGGAATAAATAAAATATGTTTATGTCTGCAACAAGAAAAATTAACACGATATCAAATACTGTAAATATAAACTGTAAAATACTAGTATATGTATATTAAAAAATATATCAATATTGATTATATTTATGTAGATTGATAGTATGTTGATTAATAATAATATTTTCCAACACTGAACATTACTTTAATAATTCTGATTGACAATATTATATTAATACAAATTATAATCCACATATAATTTTTTACCATTTTTAATTAATTAACAACAAATTACTTTGACGAATATTTTTGGAAAAATATCATATTTAAAATTTTATGAATTAAAGTTTTATTTTAATTTATAATTAAATTTTTTTATCCAATATTAAAATTATGACAAAAAATATAATTACATTTTTTTTTAATATATCAAAGTTTACTTAAGAATTTAAATAATACACAAAACTTGATTTTTGATCAATTATCAATGATCAATGAGTTTAGATATGTAATTCTGTCTATACATATATAGTAAATATCTCTACTTTTTTTATAAAAGTAAGTTTTTTATAAGATTTTCTATAGATATTTATCATAAAGGTAATGTGAATATTATAAATCTTTTATGGAAATAAGTGGCTCATGGAGTTATGATAGTTCTAAGGTCTTTTAATAGACATTACGTATGAATACTTTTTAGTGTAAAAAAGTTTAGAACTGCAAAATTGTATACTTTAAAAGTATTAAATATGTTCACTTCTGTAATACACTGTGCACGGACACTGAACTTCTTTATGTAATTTGTTGAATTTGATTTAATTTGATTTGATTTGATTAAAGGCTGCATCTCGATTCACTGTCAGTACTGAAAATCTATATTTTTCTATATTTTACGTCACGTATACTATGTATAGATTTTAAGTTCTAACAGCTGCTGACAGTACTTACAGTTGCTGATAGTAAATATCGGAATGCAGTCTTTATCAATTAAACAAAAATACACAATACATTTTATCAGTACGTTTTATCAATCGCGTTGAAGGAAGACTGAGATTATGAAATGTGTACTAAGAATATTTCAGGCACGAATATCCGTGTCACGCGATTGCTCATGAGAGACTAACGAACATGAAGAATGTAGATGTCGTGAGACATTCCTTATAACCTGACTTCTATATACTAATTAGAATGCTTACTTCGCCGCCATTTTTTATGCTAAAGATGAGGGACACCATTTCCTGTGTCATATAAATCAGTCATTATTCGGTGATTTAGATCACGTGATACACTCACGGACAGTGCGCATTATGTGCATCATGACACATGCAATGGCGACTCGGTTTCACTCTATCTCTTTTTATCACATGTGAAATAATCACAGTGAGCAGTTCAGTTAGTATAGCCTGTGCTTATGACTAATATATTCTCGTGCCTTTCCGTACAATTCCGTACAGTTTCGTGCATGTGCATTTTGCATCAGCATCAAACTACATTGAATGCATGTCTTTTTCATGTATCAGCAATATGATATGAATATCGAGATATTAAATTGAATAGATTGATATATACGATATATTGATATTGATATATCAATTTTGAAATCTGAATCATCTGAATAAGTTCCTTCAAAGTGTCCTATATTTTTGCTTATAATAATATTGTGAATAAATGCAGAAATTATTTTTCTATTCATTGTCGTTATCGTTATCAACTATTATTAGCTTATGAATTATTACATATCTTCTAAAAGATTGATTCATGAAAAAAGCTTAAAACTTTTGGATTAACAATGAAACTTCTCTCTTCGACAACATTACACAACTAATAACGGAAACGTGACGGTCAGCATTAATTTATTATTTCAACTCCCGTATTTTTAAATACATTACCTAATGTGATAATTAAGATATGGCAGTGGTTCACTGTTAACAAAATTGTTTTGCTTATATTAAGATTTGTTCTACATCAAAACATTTTATTGTTGAGGAGACTTATTAATTTAACTTTTTTGAATTCTTGAAGCTTTTGGAAATTAATCGTTTTTCTGATCAATCTTGATTTCTATTTTAGGTAGCTGAGAGGGAGAATAAGCACAGAAACAAGGAGAACATACCATATGGCGAGTATGATGGTTGCCACAAGGTTGTAAAGATGGATTCTACTATCACTACTACTTTAAAGAACTTCGGCGCCCTTTATCAGAGACAAGGTAAATGTGAGGCCGTGAAGACACTCGAAGATTGCGCTATGAGATCTCAAAGAGAGGTAGATAACGTTTGTATTAATTCTTTTGTTAAAATAATACGCGTGTAGAATTGCAAATAATACAACTAACGAGGTTTCTTGCATTTCACACATGCAGCACGTACAGTAAGTGAGTAAAAGCTTAGCACTATTCTGGAATCTTTGCACTTTGCAAAATTAGACGAAGTTTATTTTTTATCTGCGTTTAAAACATCTTTTTTCTTATTAATTTTTTATTCTAATTTTAATTTACGTTAACATATAATGCTAACTATCATGTGTAATAATGGTATATAATATGCACATGGTCCTGACAAAATTTCTTTCTTCAAGTTGCACATGTATGATCTATGCACAAACAATATTTTAACAATTAATAATTATAAAGTATAATAAAGAAACCTGTGATTGAAAAATTCTTTATCAGCCTAAGAATAAGAGTTTGTTGTTTGAAGCATTGATAGTGTCAACATGTCCCAGACACAGTATAAGTAAAAACAGTAGGTACACTCTGTTAAGAAGTTGGAAATAAATATGGCGATTTGCACAACTAATAACATATTAACATGACGATTGTCATGGTAACTGTATGGTAACTGAGTATGAGATATTCAGATAAGATCATAGACGTTTATGGATAAGATAAAAAGATAATATTATATCAAATAAAGCGTGATCGTACGATCAACAATATGGTGAATAGCCACGAAGTGTGTTTACTGTTCTTACTTATACTGTGTCTCAGACAGCAATACGTCTCACACGTAAAGCTGTGTCCGCAAATGCTCAGCAACAATATTTAATTTGCTTCAAGCAACGGTTTATTCAATATTTGTCACATTTTTTCAGCAATGTCTAGTTTATGCCCAGAAATTCCATTGATTTACACTTTATATATTATTGATGGAAATAATTTATTTACATATTATTGCTGCAAACAGTTTTTAGCAATAATTTACATATCTTTGCTGTAAAAGCATTATAAGTGAATTCTAGATAATTTACGATTCATGTTTACGCAATGTTTGTGGCAACAATAAATACATAAATTGGTTTCAGCAACACGTTTGCATGATTTTGCACACTCACGCTTTGCTATCAGAGGTTAAATAATTTTAAATGTTTAGATTATCAAGTATGAAAACTTAAAACCATATAAAAAAAACTTTGCAAATTTAAAATTAATAATATACTGTGTATATATGTAGGGTAGACCGGGGCACGTTGTCACACATTTGGTTCAATATTTTTTGTATTTTTTACATTCAATATTTGAGAGTACTTTGATATGCCAAAATTTCGAGTGAACCCTCAGCTTCAATTAGACGGTATCGAATTTTGTGTGATTATTACTCTACAGTTGTTGCATAACAATAAATAACGACAGGTCGCTTGTGACAACGTGCCCCAGTCACGGGGCACGTTGTCACATCAAATGTGATTGCATGCAAAATGTTATCCAAACTGAATTCAACGTAAATATCAATATATTATAGTGCGCTGCAATGTAAAAAAGTAAAATCCTTCACAGAAACATTTATTTTATTTCAAAAAAGTACAAAAAGCACGAAGTTTTTGTCTTAATCTAAATATAAGAATTCCACTCGAATGCGCAACTTATTGATACACATTTAACAGCAAGACGAATTACTTCTAGATCGACTACTGCGGTTCTCGCAGTTTTCCGTTTGTAGGAGCGCACCATATCCCAATTGCACCTTTCACATTAAAATTCGTGACAACGTGCCCCGAGGGCATTTTTTTACTTCAAACAGCCTCATGGCCGACACGTTTGAGATATTCATAAGGTTAGGCATTGCACGCGGTAGGTAAAAGTACATACTTTAAGATAATATAAAGGTCTATTCTGAAAAAACATAAGCTTCATGTCCAGTACGTTGAATATTAGACAATAAAATTTTACTTACGGTCGCAAAAAACTTTCAAATTGGTTTTACGTCAACACAGCTGGAGCAATCTCAACACTGTAAACATACCAAAGATGGGCATACACTAACACGTTTTGGGAATAACGGGTGTTGTCCTCTGATTATTAGTTTTTTAAATAAAGCCGATGTGACAACGTGCCCCGTGTGACAACGTGCCCCGGTCTACCCTATATATATTTATATATATATATATATATATATATATATATATATATGTATATATATATATATATATATATATATATATATATATATATATATATATATATATATATAATATATCTTTTCGTCTTATCTTTCATATTTAATATACCTGTAAAGGATTCATATCAATCGATTGATTTCTGAATATCTTTTGGTATCATATAATAGAAAACTATTAAAATATTAAAATTAATTGATCAGTGTTCGGAAATAATTGCAATCCTTCGCGATCGCGGATCGAAATCGTGCCCATAACGCCATCCGGTAGTCGCCCTCACAACGAAGGGATTTCGCGCTGCTCCCCCCGTCTACCCTGACCGCGAAGCTTTGCGCGGTGCGTATCGATCCTGTCATGCCGTGATCGCATGATCCATTGAACGCAAATGATTGGTCGATACGCGTCGTGGGCCCGAAAGCTCCCGAAACGGGACCGCGAGAACTTCGGTCTCACCAGTAGCACAGAATACTCCGGTTCACGAGGTCGCATACCGCCGTGCATCCGTTTAATTTACTCCGTTTCACGCGGTCACATACTCGCCGTCGTGCATACGGATCTCAGTGCTCTCGCAGAGCCCGCTAAGTTGTCGCGCAGTCGTGCGTCTGCTGCAATTCACCCTCGCCACCGTGAGCGGTGAATATACGAGTTTCAGTGCGCGCAACGTGCCGCGCCATTGTGCGCTCGATCATCTTCATCGCTGCCGCGATTGATACACATTCTCGCGTCTTGTGCGTTACGAACACAAGCGCAACTGCTGAACCACGCTAAGTGCGTTTCAAAGTGCAATCTCCGAATTTGCACTCAAGAACTGCCCTCGGCTACGCGCCCGGCGAACATATTCGCGTCACGTGATCAGCGCGCTGCATCACGTGCTCGCAGAGGGTCGCGCTCACATTGTCCGAGTGCGTTTACCGTAATTTGTACAGCTAAACATTAAAGTTATTTGTGCATTACATCTCTCAAATCAAGTGTCTTTCTAATCGCACGCCGGATCCCAGTCGGGATCGAACGCAGCCCCTGGCGAACCGGAGTTAATCATTCGCCTAAACAATCAGATTTAAAATAGAATATTAAAATTAAAAATATTAAGATAAAGTTTTAAGTCCGACAAAGAATCGACGCGCAGTTTAATAATTAGAAAATATAGGTGTATATGTATATACATATATCGATTATTTATGATTGCAGTTAAGCAAAATCGTCTGACAAGCAGCAAGTGTCGCGTTCACGCGACGGTTGTTCCTGGCGAGTGAAGTTGGCCATGTGACTTACGAAATTCTCTCCGCCATGTAAGACTCGCTCGTCGCGTCTACCTGCGGGGCATCACGGGCCGACGGGATCGTCGAGCGGATCGTACAGGCATCTTCCGACGTCCGGCAATCCTTCCATCATCGTGTAATAAAGTACGCGCCGCGTCGCGAGATTAATACCGGGAGTAGTGCCGTGAAAAGTGTCGCGCGATCATGAGCGACGATATCGTCGATTTTCGCTCGTGAATGTCGTGAGTGAGTGCGTCGACGGAGATGCGACATTGGTGAAGGACCACGGAGAGGAGGAGGGGGCCTGGGAGGTATCGGGCAACGGCGGAACGACCGTAAGGTGAGTAATATTTGTTTATTATTTTGCTGTCCCGTGACGGGAAATTATGTTCCGTGACGGGAAATTATGTTCCGTGGCGGATTCCACCACTTTCTCAAGCGCGACGTGATTCGCCCTTACATTATACTCGAATTATTAATTCATTATTCGTGCAATCGATACAATACAATATCGATTATCTTGGGTATTGCAATGCTTTAATGTAAAAATATTTGTATGTTTCAGATAATTCTGATCAACGTAGTATTACAACTCCGCTGTTGCGCATCGGCCGGTGAGTGATTTTTTATTTTAATGTCAAGGCAACAATATAATGCACATTTTCATATTCTTAAATTAAAAAGTAAATTATGTAAATTAAAATGTTTATATCAAATTCAGACTTATTTACGATTACAAAACAAAGAAAAATTAAAATTTAAGTAATTTTTTACTTAATTTGAAATGGTACTTACGTTTTTGCATATATTATTTAGTCACTTTTCTTAATACTCAATATATAAAAAACAACTATATAATTGTTTATTAAGAAAAATGGCTGAACAATACAGAAACGTACATTTCAACTAAAATAAAATATTAGTATCTCAAATTTTAATTTTTCTTTGTTTTAATAATCGTAAATAAGTCTGAATTTGATACAAATATATTTTAATTTACAGAATTTACTTTTTAATTTAAGAATATGAGAATGTGCATTAATAAAACCCGAAGAAAAGAACTGTATTAAATTTTGTATTATTTATCAAATTGATACTTAATAGTACAATTTACAATAATATAAATTGTTCTTATCTCGTGTAGAGACGGCCCTTCAGTAAGTATGTAAGGTTGAATTGCGTAGGATTGTTTTCTGGAAACAAACCGTTGTACACATATACTGGATATTACATATATAATACTTACCTTTAAAAGTAGCAATTAAGCTTTCCAGTCCCCAGACTTTTCTGTGTCTTCCGTCGATCCGTATAGATCGGTGCAGACCTGTATCAACATGTGCGCTATGCACACAATCTTTGATTTAAGAATGTTATTTTTGATCCAACATTTTTTCGCTTTTTAAGAAAAAGAAATAAATAGAAATTATTTGATCTTATTTTAAGAAAATTATAATTTTTGATTTGAAAATACGTTACACTCCAATATTTTTTCTCTTTTTATTCAAGAAAATTATTCTTAAATATTAAGAGTATATTTTTCTTCGTTGAACCATATAAAATTACTTTATTGAAGCAAATTTTCTTCTTTTAACGCAAATAATCTTTAACGCAATATAATCTTATTTCAAGATTTCTTTGTTGAAACTGAAGATATTTTCAAATTAAGAATAATCTTTTTTTTGTGCATAGTATACGTAACGTATACTATAGATTTTCAGGGCTGACAATGAATTTTGGAACACAGTCTTCACTACTCATGTTCGAGCTTCATGTGCAGTTGCATTAACCCTCGAAATTCGAAACGCGATCGCGAGAGGTACCTACCTCGGAACGTACGTACTCCTCTGGGAAAAATAAAGACGGTTAAGCCGTCCACTTTCGGGCCCAGGATTAATAATCAAATTATTTGGATTGCTCGTAACCCTAATTTTACGCACCCTCGTATTTGGACTTAGAAATACATCATCAAAATGTCAGAGGAATAGGATCAGTTAAAAAACCTAAAAATTGACTTAAGGAGTCATATCCGTTTCTCGGCTCTGAAAAGTGGTCCAATAATTATGAGCGATTAAGTTGAATCTTTTTTTATTGTAAAGAGTGTCTTTTGCAGAAAAGAAAACATACACAAAGAAGAAAAAATACAAAAAATGTAGCGGCTGCGTGCATTGGCGTAAGACGTTTCTTTTTGCGCAAGCACAAACGGTGGGCGTGATTCAGCTCGTAGGATTGGTCTGAAACAAAATTTTAGGATTTTTTAATTACTTTTTGGGATCGTGATTCTCGTGTATCGAATTTCATTATCATATAAGAATTTCATTAAGCATATGTATAAAAAATATGAAGTTAATCGGACGAATGCTGAGGCAGTCATCATGCCCACCGTTTTGAAAAGTGGTGTTTCGAGAAAAACGCGTTTAAAGTTCTGTCAGAGTTAAAGTCAGATAAAATTAAAAAGTTTGTAATTTACCCTTAATCAGCGATACCTGCACCATAAAGCTGACCTTCCTGTGCAGTATGAGCTTTCTGTGATCGATTTTTTGTGAAAATCGATTTTTTGAAGTTGAGAAACGGATATGACCTTTTAAGTAAGTCAATTGTTGGTTATGAGAAGACATCTCGAGTCCTTTAAACTACTTTAAACACAGTTTTATTATCGAACATTGCTGTTGCAGTAATTGCACATCTCAGTTAGACAACTATGATGAGCGCATCCAGTAACCTCATTGAGGAATACGTAAATGAAGACATCGACTAGTCTTATAAGAAATTTGAGTTACTTACTTACTATCTGAAATACCTAACTAAAAAATCAGGTAATGTAAGCAAAAATTTGAGTTACGGCTGAACTCATTTTAAGAATATTTAGGTAAAGATGTCGGGTACAGTTAGCAGAGATTTGAGTTACAAATAACTGTAATTCTAGTTTACTCTTTCCATTTTTCGGTTTTCTTAACTAAAATTCAGTCCTAAGCTTAATCAAATGTAGGTAGTCTGTAACTGTGGGTTGTTACCAATGTGACCCAAAAAGAGGAATAATTCCTGATTGGGATTCAAACTTGTATAATTTACATCTTCTATTTTAGTTTTTTACTTTACTAAACCATCTTAATAGTTCTGAAGCTTATCAACTGGTGTAAAGAAATTGTCAAGTAATTCCAGATTAGAACAATTTTTTTATTTTAATTAATAGGCTTCAGAGCTATTAAAATGATTTAGTAAAGTGAGAAACTGAAACAGAAGATGTAAATTATATAAGTTCGAATCTCAGTCAAGAGCCATTCCTTTTTTAATGTTACATTGAATATCCACCCACATCCAAGAGCAACAATACATATAATAAAAACAATACATGATATACGAGCTCTTAAGATTTAACATCTTTCCTCCTTTATGGGTAGCAGGAAATCAAAATTTAAAACTTGCATCTTTCATCTAAACCATTTATTAATGATATTTTTATTACGCAAATTGATACATTTATTACATAAAATCAAATACAAAGGATATCTTCTTGTAGAACGTTTCATTGACAACCCATGCAGATTTAACATACCTTCCGGGCCTGAATTTGGTTCTTGCATAAACCGCCGGATCTCGTTCCGTGAACATCGCATACGGCAGATCGACCGTTCCCGGATTTGCAAAGGTTCTAAGATATGAATATTATGCTTGTGTTTACTAAATGCTGTCTTAAGCCAACAAAATTCTACCGTGCTTCTACCGCAATATTAATGTCTGTACAACAAATACTTACCAGTCTGTATCTTTCCTGAATTCGTATGGCTGGAAACTTCTGGAAATAGCTAAATATTCTTTTATCGGCAAGGATAACCTTTCGCTCTTTTTCCGTGGCTCGCCAAAAATCCGGTTTCTAAAGGTGGACGTTGTTTTCCAGAAAGTTTAGGGCTGTCCTGCTCTCTTTCGTGTCTGAAAAGGATGGGAGAATTATAAGTCTAAAAAATTAGGACAATTCCAAGTTAATTGTTACGAGATTATGGAGTGGCAAACACAATAACAGGCGTTCGATTTTTTGCTCAATAGACAAAAGAAAAGATTTATTGCAACGACTATTAATGATTAATAGTATGTACAGATGGTTTCTATTAAACAATAGAAAATACTTGCGGCGAGGCGAGCGTGCGTGCTTCTCTCTGTACTTGCACGTGAAGAGTGAATGTTAACCGTGATCACGGAGATGCTAGCGCACTCACAGTTACCAATAGAATAGTATAATAGTACATACTAGACTGACTTTCGGTAAGATGCCATAAAGCGTCAGTTTAAACCCAATACTCCCTCTCGCCTTTCGCCATCTTACAAAAGAATTATCTATTAAAAAAAAAAAACTTCGGACATTCTTCCATGCTTAACATCTGTTTAACAAATTCCATAAGCTAATCTAAATTTATGAAACTTCTCTCTCGATAGAGGTTTAGTGAGTGTATCTGCTAATTGGTTATCCGTCGACATATACTGTACGTCGATCTCTTTGTTCTTCTGCTTTTCACAAGTAAAGTAAAATTGCACTTCTACATGTTTAGTGCTCTTAATTGACTCGTGTGTCTTAAAAATAGTTATTGCTCTCTGGTTATCACAATAAACCACAGTTGGGTCCTTCTGCATATTATCAAGATTCTCTAGTAAACGTCTAAGTCAAATTATTTCTTTCGTGACCGAACAAAGAGCTATAAACTCTGCTTCCGTTGTTGACGTAGCAGTGACTGTCTGTCTCTTCGAGCTCCAGGCCACTGGGCCTGAGTTTACAAAACATATCCAACCAGTAGTACCGAGCTTCCTATCAATGTCACCTGCAAAATCTGCGTCACTGTACGCAATCAACGTCGTGTCTTGCGAACCACAGCTGAAATTAATTCCATAATTAGCAGTTCCCTTTAAATATTTTAACACTCTTTTTACAGCATTTCAATGCTCGATCTGTGGATTTTCCATAAATCTGCTTAAAAAACCTACAATGTACGCAATGTCTGGTCTTGATCCTATCATTAAATACATCAAGGAACCTATCGCTTGTCTATATGGAAAAACCGTGTTCTCTTTGGTGCTCTGACCTACACCAGACATTTTAATTCCTGATTCGGCAGGAGTGGAGACGGGATTACACTTTTCGTGATTGAAACGTTTCAGAACTTCCTTAGCATAGGAACTTTGATGTATTTTTAGCTTTCCTCCATCTCGACTCCTCTCGATTTGCAAACCAACGAAAAACTCCGCTTTCGAAAAAGTAATTTTAAATTCCTTGTGCAACGCGTTTAGAAAGTTATACATTTTAGACACATTCTTTCCGCAAAAGATCCCATCATCTACGTATACGCCTAAGTATAGTCCCTTTTTTATTTCAAAGAAGACACAAGGATCCGCATTTGATTGGACAAAGTTATGATCTTTCAAGAATTTTACCAGTCTTTTATTCCACTGTTTGGACGCTTTCTTCAGCCCGTAAATGGTCTTGTAGAGCAGACATACCTCGTCACCGTCTTCCTCGCATCCAGTGGGCTGTTCCATGTAAATTGGCAAGTCTCTCCATGCAGAAAGGCCGTCTTGACATCAAATTGAAATATTTCCAAGTCGTATGCTGCTGCAATGGATAGCAGCATTCGAACTGAACTAAACCTAACTACTGGTGAGAAGGTTTCGTCATAGTCAATCCTTTGCCTTTGTAAACCCTTGGCCACTAATCTAGCTTTGTATTTTGCAACCTGGCCATCTTTCTTCAACTTCTTCTTGAACATTCAACGGTTTGAGATGACGTTGACATCTTTTGGTCTAGGGACTAGTGTCCATGTTTGATTCTCCATCAATGAGTCAAGCTTCAATTTGATTGCTTTACGCCACTTGTTCGAATCTTCAGCTCTTAGAGCTTTTTGAATCGTTATTGGCTCCGAACTCGCCATGAAGATCTCAGCAACTATTGCTTGCTCGTATTCATCAGTGTCACTCGACCTTGAACTTTTTCCCGTCGGATATGGTGACCTCGGTATCGGAAGGCGTGGATTCTTGTACTTCCTCGGAGTCTGGTTAGTCTCATTTACTGGTTTAGTTTCTTCATCATCGGGGACTGATAAAGTGATCTTCGGCAGGGCACTCTCTACGACCGTCTCTGGTTCTCCGTCCTCGTGAAGAATGACGTCTCTTCGTATCAGGATTCTTTGGGCAGCTGGATCGTAGACTCTGTATCCCTTGTTTCCATCACTGTTACCAATCATTAGACATTTAATTGAGAAATTGGAAAACCCCCCGGACACCGACAAAAAAAATTTTTTTTTTGACTACTTGCCTTTCCTTTTAATTGCATCGATATTATATAATGGTTGTGTGACATTTATATCCCATTTGGTCCTCTGATCCTTTGGCACATGGACATAACAGTGACTTCCGAAGATCCTTAAGTGTTTTACGGACGGTTTCTCTCTAAACCATTTTTCAAAGGGCGTTAACCCACTCAGAGTTTCTGATCCCGTTCGATTCTTTAAGTAGATTGCCGTGTTAGCAGCTTCGGCCCATAAATAGTGGAATGTCTTGACTGTATATCATTGACTTAGCTGATTCTACGACAGTTCTATTTTGGCGTTCGATGAATCCGTTCTGTTCCGGAGCTCTGGGTGTCGATGTCTCATGTTTGATACCTCTTTCACGTAGGAACTGTTTGATCTCTGCAATGCAGAACTCCAGGCCATTGTCAGTCCTGAGCTTCTTGATCTGATGCCCGTCAGCTCGTACTTCAGCATAAAACTGCTTCAAATTCTCCAGCACGTCAGTCTTACTCTTGAGAAAATAGATGAAACAGTACCGTGAAAAGTCATCTTTCAACAGTAAGAAATAGTTTGCACCTTCCAAGGATGCTGTGCTTATTTTTTCACATAGATTCGCATGAAAAATCTTGCCTGGGACGGTCGATCTTCTAGCTGTCTTTGGAAAAGATTGCCGATGTTGTTTCCCATACACACAGCCTTCACAGAAAGGATTGCCGCCATCCGTATCATTAAACTGCAGGTCTTCGACTGTTTTTCTGTCACGCATCTGTCTCAACATCTGATAATTCACGTGATCGAGACGTTCATGCCATATTTTCAGGGACTCGGACATTGCCAGTTGGATCTCAGCAGCATGGAGTGGTTTTAGGTTAAGTTTGTACAAGTTGTCATTTCTTATACCATTCATGATGGTATAGCTGTTGATTCTTCTCAAACAGCACACGATTACCACCTTCCAGAAAAATGACTTTAATACCTCTTTTACAATTAATGAATCTGTCTAGCAATACCTGCACAGACTGGTCGCTCTTCTCTGCGTGCACTGCCCGCAGTTGTGCCCACATTTGTGCGGAGGTCGTGCAGTTGGTCATATATTTTAGCTGTTCCAACTCTAGACCTCGCATTAAAAAAGCCTGCGCCGCACGATCTTTCTCTAGCCAAGCCTCAGAGTTCACGCTCGGACAAGATACCTCACCTAAAATATACGGCATTAGTTTATTATCTGCCATATATATCTCCATTTCTCTCTTTCATCATTGATAGTTTTGACCATTAAACTTATGGATACTAAATGCCTTGAGCTCTGCCATTTCCATTCGTTAACGTATCTGGCTTGACACGTGCACTGGGCCCATAACCTGTTACGAGATTATGGAGTGGCAAACACAATAATAGGCGTTTGATTTGTTGCTCAATATACAAAAGAAAAGATTTGTTGCAACGACTATTAATGATTAATAGTATGTACAGATGGTTTCTGTTAAACAATAGAAAATACTTGCGGTTTTTCTTAAAAATATTACGCATAAGACAGACATTGCCAATGAATATATACACTTACCTATAGATAGTATAAAGTAAAATAATGCCCAGATATCATTAATCATCACAATACCGATAATTAGTAAGAAACAGCGACAAATACGAAAGATATTGATACACCAGTAGTATTGAAAACAATTAACAAAGAGAACAATGTAAACTATCTCAGAGACGTAAACTCATGACGATCGAGTGTTTGCGCAAACAACACGTAAAGTTGCGTCCGTAAATATGCTTAGCGATAATATTGAGTTTGTTTCAGGCAACGTATTCAATATTTGTTACATTTATCCAGCAACAGTTTACGCTCAGAGGTTTCATTAATGTATAGTTTACAATTTACATATTATTAATGGGGAAACAATTTACACATTGTATACACACACATATATGTATTAATTATATTCTATGGAGGACGATTTTTATCTCTTTTATCTCATGTAATATTTTTATTAAGAGAGTGTCAAAAGGTCAAAGTGAACGTGGAGCATGAAGCCGTATGTCATGTCATTGCTGTTGTAACATGTGGATGGGACGAATAAGTCCCTTCGCTATTGTTATGGTATACGGCTTCATCCAATTCAATAAATCTTCACCCATAATTTTCTTATCCTTCTCTTTACAACTTTTATATAATCTGGCAATTGCTAGATGATTGCCTGCTGTAGTCATTAGTCTTATTTTTTCAGAATTACTAACTGATGGAGGGATACATACAATATACATTGTATTCGTTAAATTGGGTGGGGGATCTTCTAAATTTTCCCATTTATCAGCAAACCATAGTCTCATGGTTTGAAGGAAATCTTTGAGTCTCAACTAAATTCCCCAAAATGAACTGAATAATATCATTCTCAACAGAATAAGATAGTTTTGGAAGTTTAGATGGTTTGAGGAGAGGATTGGTTATTTCTTTTTGAGCTATTGGTTTTGGATCTGATTTTTCTTTGGTAGGCTCTGGCTCAGTTGTTGCTTGACTTGGTGGATTTAGAGTTTTCTTTTGTTGTGGTTTCTGGTTAAGGTCGGGTTGTTGGGCTTGACTCTTTGGCTTGGCTGTTCTTTCTTTTGTTGTTTTGTGGGGCTTTTGGGTTTTGCTGTTATCTGTTGGCTTCTTTCTCAGTGTGCTTTTCCATCCTTCCTTTCCCTTAGATGGTTTGTCTGCTCTGGCACTTTTCCTTGGGGTTCCTGATTCAGGGGATGAGCTTGAAAACCCTGCATCTTTACTACCTTTTTTAGTTGGAGTAGATGGTGTTTTTTGTGAGTCGCCTTGTTTGAAGGCTTCCATTTGTTCAAGTAATTTTTCTAAATCTTTACTTGGATTGCTGAAGATACTGATCCCGGAACCATCTGAATCTGTGCTCATCTTTTCCCGGATATTAGGGTTTCTTTAATATCTTTTATTAATGCAATTTTTTAGGCAATGGTGTCATTTTTTGCTTGAAACAGTTCGGCGAAATATTGCAAAAGCTAATTAATAACATTATGAGTAAATTCTTGGTATTTTATTCGCCAATAAATTTGGCGGATAATATGGCGATTGGAGTAGAATCAGTTGTTGTAAGTTTTGTTGCATACAATATTTTAATATCTTCTACGGTAGCTGTCGTCTTGCATTGTGGACAACTGTTGCATGAGTCTAGCCAATCCAGTATACAGCTATAGTCAAACATACTATGTCCGCAACGTAACGAGCATAAGCGGTGTCCATCCAAGTTCCACTGTTTTCTGCATAATGGACAGGTGACGTCCGAGACATCCAAGTTCGTTCGTTGTGAGCTCTCACGAATTTCTCCATTATTTTGTTTGCTATTAGCCATCTGAACAGAGTGTTATTTATTTGGTGTCTGAACTACGATTATTATTATAATATTTTATATTAGAAATATACAATAAATAATTTTGTTCTGCCAATATTTAACAACAAAAAAGTGTTTATTCTGACAAACTTTGGGAATCGAAATTAAAACATAAAACGTTACGACGTTTCGACCCTCGGGGTTTGGGTTTTTCTCAAGTAATCTATAAAACAATTCAGTACGCGGTCAATTTTAAGTCAACTCACAATTCTACATGAAAAATGTTAAGTCATTACCTAATCAAAAGTCGTTTTAGTTCGACTCAACTGGCCAAATTAATATATTATTCATAAATTGCACAACTTTTCGGCCGAATTTCACGTCTTATAAGTTAGCGGAACAAAGTGAGCAGAATTGATTCTAATTAATATTTTTATTTGTTGCTTATTTGTTGCTAAAAAATTGCCAAAGAAAAAAATTTGTTGCTCTGTAAGTTTTCTTAAAAAACGATATCTTGCTAAGAGAAGATTAAGTTAGCGTGACAATATACATATAATAACGAAATTGCACATAACAATAACGTAAGAATCTGATGCTAATTTGTTGCTAATTTGTTGCTCGCAACACAAATGTAAATAACAGCGGAAAACCTCAGCGTGCGGACAGTTATAAGAGTAAAGTATCAGAAAAGAATTTGTTGCTCGTTTAAAGTTGATACTGACGTACCTATTGTCTGATTTGTTGCTCTCGAAATATCCGAGTTCCGAATTTATTGCTTGCAAAATAAGAATAAACAATAGCGGAAAACCTCAGCGTGCAGTTAGTTACAAGAGTAAAGTATCAGAAAAGAATTTGTTGCTTGTTTAAATTTGGTACTGGCGTATTGTCTGATTTGTTGCTCTCGAAATATCCGAGTTCCGAATTTGTTGCTTGCAAAATAAGTATAAACAATAGCGGAAAACTTCAGCGTGCAGTTAGTTACAAGAGTAAAGTATCAGAAAAGAATTTGTTGCTCGTTTAACTTTGGTACTGGCGTATTGTCTGATTTGTTGCTCTCGAAATATCCGAGTTTCGGATTTGTTGCTTGCAAAATAAGTATAAACAATAGCGGAAAACCTAAGCATACAGCTAGTTATAAGAGTAAACTAAAAACTAAACAAAAGTAATAAGAGCCAAGCGTGATGTTAAACTGCTAAATTTTATTCCATAATACATGGTACGAAAAGCGAACGTTTCAACTCTTTTTTGGGGTCCTCCTCAGCGCAAATTAACAGAAAAGTTTACATAGATAACAATTTTAACGCCGCGAACATCAAGTCATCGTTGATTGGGGCGGATGTACACTCCGACATGTTCCAAAGCATCGTCGTGTAACTTCCTGGTTGAAGTGTCAGAAAATTTGACTGAAGTAATGTCGCTTGTCATTGTGTAAAACGATACCTGTGGACACCCGGAGTACCATCCACTCACAAAAAATGCAAGAGTTGAACGATAGAGAAAAAAACTAAAAGCAACTCACAGATTTAAAATTGAAGTCAGGTCGCAATGCTCGTCAATCGATACAATTAATTCATGATGAGCGGTAGATGAAGTAGATGTGTCTTAACGAACGTTTCGACAAACAATGACACGTTTGATTTTACAATGTTATCAGCAGTATATAGCGAGAGAGGTCAGGTCACAAGTACCAACAGTGTAATATTATATCTTCGCAAGTCCCTCAATAACATTTATATACGTTTTGGGTAGGTTTTCCGTATCCGTCTGCAAATTAAGACCGTCCTTTTGTCTTTTGATGTAAATCATTTCAGATATTAGGCGTTTGTTTAACGACGATTCTTGATCTAATATTTCTACCTCTTTCCACTTGAAATCATGATTATGTTCTAATATAAAATTTAGCGGTTTAACATCACGTTTGGCTCTTATTGCCTTTGTTTAGTTTTTAGCTTATATTTACTTGAGCCGTTATATTGTTGTTATAAGAGTAAAGTTTCAGAAAAGAATTTGTTGCTCGTTTAAATTTGGTACTGGCGTATTGTCTGAATTTGTTACTCTCGAAATTATGTGTGTGTTTATGGTGTATGTGGAATAAAAAGTTATTAGAATTTGTTTCATATTTTATTCAATACATATATTAGTAATTGAGGATCTGTTTTATAAGTATCAGGTTTTCTTTGTTCTTTTTCTGTGAAGTCATCATACTGCATTCGTCTTATTTGGCAGAAGACATAATGTTGTGAAATGTCCCAGTTTTTGACTTGATGTTCGGGTATGATGTGGTCCTTTATAATCTATCACGGTTAAAAGTATATATTTTTCTTTGCTATTTTCAATTAATATTTCAAATTGTGTTGGTAATTCTTTTAACATAAAATATTTTGCTTTCTCATCTTTTCTGATACTTTACTCTTATACCTAGCTGCACGATGAGGTTTTCCGCTATTGTTTATACTTATTTTGCAAGCAACAAATCTGGAACTCGGATATTTTGAGAGCAACAAATTCAGACAATACGCCAGTACCAAATTTAAACGAGCAACAAATTCTTTCCTGATACTTTACTCTTATAACTAGCTGCACGCTGAGGTTTTCCGCTATTGTTTATACTTATTTTGCAAGCAATGGAACTCGGTTATTTCAAGAGCAACAAATTCAGACAATACGCCAGTACCAAATTTAAACGAGCAACAAATTCTTTTTTGATACTTTATTTTTATAACTGTCCGTACGCTGAGGTTTTCCGCTGTTATTTACACTTATGTTGCGAGCAACAAATTAGCAACAAATTAGCAACAAATTTTTACGTTATTGTTATGTGCAATTTCGTTATTATATGTATATTATCACGCTAACTTAATCTTCTCTTAGCAGAATATCGTTTTTTAAGAAAACTTACAGAGCAACAAATTTTTTTCTTTGACAATTTTTTAGCAACAAATGAGCAACAAATAAAAATATTAATTAAAATCGATTCTGCTCACTTTGTTCCGCTAACTTATAAGACGTCCGAATTCCGGCCCTTCTCAAGTGAGCTTCACGCAATCCATCCGCCAAAAACCGTATATAGAAATCAATTATGTCGTTAACGTTGTGCCCTGACAACATCATGCCAACGCAAAGCTAAAAAAGTCAACGGTTTACAAAAATAATAATCTCGCGATAGTCAAAAAGATAAAATTCATTACGTTAAAATTAGATCAAAATAAAACTAATTAAAAAGGCTTACATATCTTGTGCGACTCGAGACAAAATATGAGAACAATGTCGCGTGAAATAGAAACGTCGCAAGCCATATCCACGAACACGTGCGAACCGTGTAACAGTCAAAGTCGTACTGAAATTGTCTACACAATCAACAAATGACAAGCTGTGTTCAAATGTAAAACGAATAGAGCCGAAACAAAAAGTGCAGACTAAGTGACACTGATAACACGGTTGTAGCTGGCTTTTCCGTGTCTTTGGAGATTAATTGTGCAGCCAAACTTTTTTATAAAGAACATCTCCGCGATTTCTCTTTTTTTAAAACTGTTTCTTTTTATATAAAATCTTTGATTGACGCCAATTAAAATCATGATTGTAAAACGGTGCTTACTCACAACGGAATAATTATCGACATTTTTTCTAATATCGCCTAAATGTTTTTTAATGCGAATTTTGAGGTGCCTTTTTGTTTGGCTAACGTATGTAGCGTTACAATCTGCACAGTCAATTTTGTATATCAGCTCAGTCTGCCTAAGATTCGGTAGCTTATTTTTTCTTTTCTTAATAACGCAATCTAGTTTCTTCGGGATGGTGTGAAGCACCCTAAAATTGGCGTCACGCATTGTACGGCTGACATTGCCACTGAGACCTTTAACATAAGGTATAGTGATAAATTTACGAGGATCTCGGGCCACACTGTCGCTGTCAGATTCATTACAATTATCGATACGTTTATGTAGTTCTTTAAGTCGACATTAACATATTTATTAATCACTCTCTTTGGGTAACAATTATTTAAAAGAATCTTTTTTATTTCGATTATATTAGAATTGTGAAAACGTGCATCAGACAAAAGGATAGCACGGCCAACAAGATTACGTATGATATTGATTTTATATTTAAAAGGGTGGTTCGAAAAATAATTTATGTAACGTCCTGAGAAAGTGGGTTTGCGAAACTAATTAGTGAGAAATACACTCCCTTCTCGAATCACCGTGGTGTCAAGAAAACTTAATGAACAATTATTCTCTATTTCGTATGTGAATTTTAATCTGGTGTGGTAACTGTTGAAAACATCTAGTAACTTATTAATCCCCGACTTAGGAACAATCGCGAAAATATTATCTACGTATCTTTTAAAAAAGAGAATCTCAAAACTAAGTAGCTGCAGACAATGTGTCTCCAAGTCATCCATGACTATGTCAGCTAAAATAGGAGAAAGAGGGGACCCTATCAGACTGCCGAAGATCTGCTCGTAAATCTGGCATTAAACGCCTAATGTCTCATTACCTAAGTCCGAAATATAAAAACGGCCATCACTATTCCATCAAACATTTTTCGTTATGAAGATTTTGGTAAAAAAGGTCATAATTGATAAACTGTAATAAATACAAAGTATATATCAAATCAGTTAAAGTAAAAGTCTTAAAAATAAATCTCACATAAAAATTAATGTTATAATCTTAAACATATGCGTAAAGTATATGTCAATTAGAGTTAAAAATAATTTCATAAAATTAAAAGTTATAGTCTTAAAAATATATTCATATCAAATAAAATTATAGTCTTAAAAATATATTCACATGTGTGATGTCCAGCGATGGTCGTTTAAATTATTAAATTATTATCTGTGGTTATTTCCACCCATCTTCTACGTGTCATGTATGTATACTTTTCGACACCGAGCATGTTCACACGAAGACAGTTAACGAACGACTGACACAGTTACGCGATACTTAAAACTTTTAGCACACTAGAAGGTTATCATTGTCAACATTAATTATTCTTATATTGTTGCGATGATATTATCATAACTTTTAAAAAACATTAGTCGTTGCTTGTCATTTACTAAAAAGTAATTAATATATAAAGTTGGTTACGTAAACTAAATCATAAAATAAAAAGACATCAAATTTTTTACGTAAAGCAAGCTTTATCTCACGTATCATCATTCTGTAATTTTTGTGTGAAATGGGATTTATAATTGCACAGTTTGACATAGATTTGCAACTTTTCAATCATTTTTAAACGTGTCCTAAAACGTGTTTGTTTAATTAATAATAATATTAGAAAATAAATATTAAATACTGTAATGTTAACATTGTGTATGTATAATGATATTATTTATAAAAATAAAAATGACATTAAAAAATAGAAACATGAGAAATATGAGAAAAAATACGAATCTCAAATGAGATTCAACCAAATAAAAGTACCTTTTATACTCGGCCAACGCCGGGGCGGAGGGGAACGAGAAGGGGGGGATAGATCCAATGGATACAGTATCCCCAGATGGAAACCTGGGCTCCGTCTTTCGGAAGAGACGTTAAAGGTATACCTTTGTCGGCAACCTTGTCGCTGTCGCTATCGCTATTTCTATCGCCCATTGTGCAAGGGGCTTAACAGACGTCGATTATACTAAAAGACGATGTTGATTATGTGGTACTGTACTTACTTACTTTGTGTATTGAAATTATACGATTGCGAAAGAGTGAGATCGCAGAAACCAAAGACATATTACTAGCAATCACATCTCGATTCGCGATAATTACGGATATTCAAACTATTAACAGACGTCGATTATACTAAAAGACGATGTTGATTATGTGGTACTGTACTTACTTTGTGTATTGAAATTATACGATTGCGAAAGAGTGAGATCGCAGAAACCAAAGACATATTACTAGCAATCACATCTCGATTTGCGATAATTACGGATATTCAAACTATGCATTTAATAATGTTATTACTTTCGTTGATAAATAATTTTATAAACATTACGAAAATATTAAAATTTTAAAAGTGGAAATTTTTGATGAAGACTACTAGACAAAACCTTAAAATGGTTGGACACATGTCAATCTATTTACAATATAAATTTCGCAGAGATGAAACTTATAAGATAAAAGTTAATAGTTGATGTAGGTACTTTTCTTCAAGATCTTGTAAAATATTTTTTTGATATATTTTAACAATGATACATAGAATTACTGAGTTCTTTAAATTATATTATACTAAATATATACTATAGGCACGATGTTTAGTTAATTAAAACTTTTAAATGTTAGTTAAACGGTTTTTTATGCTATTGTAGTCAAGCAGGATGGTCGTATATAATGTTGAAAATTTAAAAAAAGACGTGTTGGTCGCCGAGGTACCAGGAGAATCCTGTGAAGATGGAGAAGCCGAAGGGATTGACGTCTTCCGCCTCTTCAGCGATTCCCTTACATCGCTCCTAGCGCCAGTAAGATCCACAGGTGGGGGCAGCTCCTCGTCCGATAGGGGGAGTTTTCAGTCGTCCTCGGGTGAGTTCGTCCGATAGGTGACACTTTTAGGTTAGGTGTCATAAGTAGATTAAATGATGTTCATTTAGTGATTTATAAGAGTATGCAGTACACGCTGAGCACATAATTAGGTAGTAGATCTCCTTGCAAGTACAAAATGACTAAAACAACAGTAATAGACAGGAACATGTTGCAAGTACAAAAGTAGATATTCAATAGTGGCATGAGGCCAAACTGAAGCATTAAGTTTCATTTCAGAGCATTATTCAATCAGTTAATATTGTCACATTAAGTTTAGGCATGTCAGCACATGTACAACACATGTGCAGCATTATTAATATAGCAATCAAGTGCTTAGGATAAGGCTCATTATACAGAGACAAAATATGACATTTACAACATGTGCAGTATACAGGGTGTATCATTTTAAGTGATTCAGCTGAATATCTCTTAAAGTAAAAGAGATTGGAAAAATTGTTTCAGACAAAAGTTGTTTGGTTTGAAGGGGGACATAAGATGGTGTCATTGGTTTGACCTTGGATGGTCGTTTAAAGCTCACGTGAACGACACCTTTAATTTCTTAAATGGAAACCCCTATTTTTCAATACATATTCTTGTAGCTTATGTTGAGAGCTTTCCAAAACACTATAATAAAGTATTCTTTCATTAAGAACTTTTAGAATTATAAGGCTTAAAAGTTCTAGTATTTTGACATAAAATACAAAATATCTTGTAAAACATTAAGTTTACGGTAATATTACCTTAATACTTTTATGCACAGAATAATAGTATTTTGACATAAAGTACAAAATATCTTGTAAAACATTAAGTTTTCGGTAATATTACCTTAATACTTTTATGCACAGAATAATGAGACGAATCAATTGGTATGAAAAAAAACATGGTTCCTTTAAGAAAAAATATGTAATTTGCAACACGCATCTGCATACTTTTTCTTAAAAGCAACTATGTTTTTTTTCATACCAATTGATTCGTCTCATTATTCTGTGCATAAAAGTAGTAAGGTAACATTACCAAAAACTTAATGTTTTACAAGATGTTTTGTATTTTATGTCAAAATACTAGAACTTTCAAGCCTTATAATTCCAAAAGTTCTTAATGAAAGAATACTTTATTATAGTGTTTTGGAAAGCTCTCGACATAAGCTACAAGAATATGCATTGAAAAATAGGGGTTTCTATTTAAGAAGTTAAAGGTGTCGTTCACGTGAGCTTTAAACGACCATCCAAGGTCAAACCAATGACACCATCTTATGTCCCCCTTCAAACCAAACAACTTTTGTCTGAAACAATTTTTCCAATCTCTTTTACTTTAAGAGATATTTAGCTAAATCACTTAAAATGATACACTCCGTATACATGCCTAGGTAGATAACCAGGGCACACAGTGCAGAGCGTAGTGGATAAATTAAAGTTATAGCAGTTACATATTTACATTCTCACATTCCAAATTGCAGAAGAAGAGATAAGATGCAGCATTGTTATATATAATACATTTATTATCGTTATAAAAGAATAGAGAAATAAAGAATTTAAATATTTAGATTGAAACTTAAGAAATATAGATATTTACAAGAGCAGGTGCATAGTATATGTGGGAGATGGAAGTAAGCAATATATTTATCAAACATTTGATCATTATTCAACAAAATCTGCATGTAAGACATATAGAGAGTGTCAGAAGTCAATTATTACTGCAAATTGTCACATAGAAGAGCACATAAGCATAAAGCAAGGTCTCTGTATGTACCAACGCAATGCAATATGCAGACATATACCAAAAATAGAGAAAGCAGTATATATGCTAGAGTAGAAGTATAACTTAATATATAAAGGTTTACAATAGTCATACTGCATCCGGAGAGTGTGAACAAAGTACTTACGAGCCAGCACACTTTAGTCTCGCGCCAGCAAACAGAATCTATTATGGTTAGGAGAGTAATCATTGCTCAAGATATCTTATAAAGAAGTATGATTTATTGTTTGTATATTGCAACATATAAAACATAAGAGACATCATCTGGAACAAACATAATCATGACACAAGGGACAACGCAAAAACATTTAGCTCAGGCATGATTTTAATATATATATGTAATCGTACCCTAGTGAGTGAGATATCACATATTAATGTGATGCGAATATAGTTATCATTTTAAAATAATCTCGGGTTTCAAGTATAAGTAACAGCCCAGCTAAGTATATGTGATCACGTCAGACTGCAAGTTTAAGTATAATACATCATGCCAAGTACTATATCAAATTAACTTGGCGAGCTCAAAGAATAGCTATTATTTTATAAAAATCGCACAGCAATGTGGCAAACAAACTAAAGTAAACGTGTATAATAATTTGAAACTAGATAATTTACACATTGCACTTTATATATCGGGAGACCAACGTGAAAAATGCCGTTAAGACCGACGGAGAAGCACAAGGTGGTCGAAAGCGATCAAAACCACACGCACAAGGATGATTAAGTTCACGAAGACTGAATTAAATCAGATCGGCGGTGACGATCCGCACATGTCCACGAGAAATATATTCACGAAAACATATTCACGCGTAAAATAAAGCATCGCGAAAAACCGCGTGTCACGCATTTGGTTGAAATAGCGTGCATTAATGTACAAATCGACACCGAAAGGTCGGCCATCACGACGAGCACGCACGAAAGACACGAAAGGGCCGCCATGTCGTCGCGGTAAAGAACGGCATTATGTCGCACACGCGGTATTACCCACGAAATGCCGCCATTGTCCCGAAGCAGCACGAAACTCAGCCATTTTCCGAAATGACGTAAACGGGCATGAGAACTTTCAATTTTTAGGCCACACAGGCTGCCAGACACACCCATGTCCGATAGAGCCGATCAGAGAAACGAACACACCCTATTACATAGATACACATAAACTCACCAAAGAAAAACAAAGAAAAATAATAATTGGCGGATTATATGCATCTAGACTCCTCATTTTACGATCGAACATCCCTCCTTCTTATAAAATCGTCCAAAAGTCCAAGGAGTAATGGTCCAGAGCGTGAGATCGTCCGTCCTTCACAGCCGTGGCCCGAAGTATAATTGACGTGAAAACACGTTAGAAATCCCGAAATATTAATCAATTCGCGGAAAATATCACGCGTTAGAATGTCAAAAGATGCCCGAAACAAGATTCGCGTACGATGCGGGTCCGATTAAGAATATTTCCGACTCAGAAGGTGTATAAGAATGACACGCGGCACAAAAGTCCCGGCCGCCGCCATTACCGCGTAAGGAATAAATTGTTAATAAATCATGAATCCTAACAAAATCCACAAAGATTTTTACAGAAATCAATACAAAATCACGTCACGAATCCGCATACCAAAATTTCTACGAAAAACGCGAAAATAATGCACTCAGAAAATACTTATACAGAGCGACTCAGAGACACGTCCGTTTCCTAGGCCGCCCCGTGTCGGAATCAACACCTTCAACCTTTTTTTTTTGTTTACGTGGAAGTGAGAAAATGCCTCGCGCATCTGCCCGGGCCCGGCCCCCGGGGTGTGTGGGGCTTGCACCCACTAAAAACTCTCCCAAAACACAGAAGACAGGACCACAGTCACGTCACGCGGGAGACACGAGGTATTACATCACGTGACGAGACAGTCCGTGCAAATTTGCCCGGAAACACGTAGAACATTACACTAGGACACACGGAAGTTTGACCATGGGGGCGCTTCAGCCCCAGACCGAACGGCCCCTAGTCGAAGAAAAACAAACCAGTCGTAGACCGGTTGTTCGACCACCTCGGAGGAACCTGATGATACTGACTGCGGGTAGCCATATCATCAATGAGGAACCTCTTCATCGGTTGCGAGACAGTTCGTCCGAGGAATCCGCGCCCCCATGAACAAAAGTACACGGACGTGTACGAACGAAACGAAACAGGAAGCCTCCTATCCGGAGGAGGATTCCACAAGAAAAAGGGATACCCACCACCAAAGAAAAACAAAGCACAGGCCAAGGCCCGTGTTAGAAGGGGGGGGCCGATACGGCCCGTAATAAAGACCGCACCCCCCCCCCCAAACCCACCGCCCACCCGAAGGAGGGAGGAGGGGAGAGAGGGAGGGAGCGGAAATAAGCATAAATAGGGAGGGCCATCACCGCCAGGAGAGAGGGACCCCCCCAGAGGACGGCCACCCGCGGACCACCGCCACAAGAGCTACCACCAAATCCGCCGAATGAACGGCGGAGGTGGAGCCCGAAAAGCGGCGAGCGGAGAACCACGGTCGACCAACCCCAAGAGGACCCCCCCCCCGGCGGCGCAACCCCCCAATTAGAAAAGTCCCCCTGGACCAGTCCCAGCCACCCCCCCCCCCCCAGGAAGCGCCGGACGCCGACCGCCCCCAGCAAGCCAAAACCCCCCAGGGATCCGGGAGCGCCGCACAAGGCGGCGCGCCGGACCCCAGAGGGAAGGCGACCACGGGATCGGCCGGCGCCCACCGCCCCACAAGGAAGGGGGAGCAGCAGGGAACGAACAAGACCCGTCCAAACGGGACGAGCAACATCCATCAGAAAGGAGCGTCAGTGACCCTCCAAAAAGAGCCAAGAACCCATGCACAATATAAAACCAAGAAGAGACCGCACGCAAAAGACGCAAAAAACGCAAACGCAACGCAAGAAAATTATTTAGTATTATATAAATCGCGTAACAAAATTATCGCAGGGAAACACGCCGCACCAGGTTCCCGTCCAGAGCCTCCTGCTGGCGTCTTCTCTCATCTTCCTCCTTGGTTCGAAGGACACGTTCCGCAAAAACGGAAAAGGCCGTTCAGTCCTCCCGAGACCTGCACATGGTGGCCACGAGTGTGGGGAGATCGAGGCTCTGACCGACAACCGCCGTCAGCTCACCCCGCTCCAGATTCCATCGTTCACAGATCTCCAGGATGTGCTCGGGAGTGTCTACGTATAGATTGCAGTGACGGCAAATAGTTGTATCCTCACGCTGAATCCGGTGGAGATAAGATCCAAAACACCCATGTCCCGTGAGGAACTGGGTGACTCGAAAGGTGAGAAATCCCGTCCGGCGGTCAATCCAGTCATCGAAGCAGGGAACGATGGCCTCCCTAGTACGTCTCCAGGCAAGGTCTCGTCTCGCACATAGGCCAACCAACGCGCTCTCAGGGCGAGCCACTCCTCGCCTCGGATCTCAGAGGGAGCATCAGTATAGAATTCCCCAGATATTTTAAGGGCTCTTATGCGCATGTAGACCCTGGACACGAAATCCGCATAAAGGTGGACAGGCGGAACTCTCGCGAGTAGAATGGCGGCTGCATACGACACGGTGCGGTACGCCATTACAGTACGGAGAGCGATCAAGCGCACCGCACGACAAAGCACTCCTTGTTGCTTGTTGGAAGCCAACAATTTCCGACTCCAAATGGGAGCAGCATACAGAATGATGGAGGTGATGATGGTGAAATATAGTCGTCTCTTGGATTCCATGGGTCCCCGTAGGTTTGGCAAAATTCCGCAGAGGGCGCGACTTATATTCGTGACCTTATTCGCCACGTATGAAAAGTGTCTACAAAAATTCAGGTGTCTGTCGATATAGACGCCAAGGTACTTCATAGAGGCCTTAATCGGAATCTCGAAACCTTCCACTTCGATCTTCGAATCCCGCGGGCAGTGACCAAAAAATACGGCCTCCGACTTTGGCCAGGACACTTTTAAGCCCAAACTACGAATATTGACCAATATACTCTCCAAACAATCCAATAAGAGTTCACAAACCTCGTTATAGTCATCGCCAACCACCACCAACAAAGTGTCGTCAGCATAACAGATGACGTGGCAGTCCTCACATAGTCTGGTGCGTAAAACTTTATCGAAAGCAATATTCCACAAAAGGGGGCCCAGCACGGAGCCCTGCGGGACCTCCCTGTTGACACCTCTAGTGCGGCGAGAGCCGTCAGCGGCGAAATACCGAATCCATCTATCCGACAAGTACGAGTCCAAGATCCTACATAGATATTTCGGAAAGCGTTTGACCCGGACAGCTCTCCTGATAGCAGCCAATGTAATGGAGTTGAAAGCGTTCTTTATATCTAATGAGAACGCCATTGCTACTTTGCCACGAGAATGGGCCTCCAGAATAATGTCCTTAACGAGATGAAGGGCGTCTGTAGTCGAACGCATATGTCTGAATCCAAACTGATTGTCAGACAGTCTAGCCGCAGGATTTTCATCCATATGATCATTCAGACGTTCAGCAATGACACGCTCGAACGTCTTACCGGTCTCGTTAAGGAGGCAGATTGGCCGTGCCTTAGGCAATTCTCCTGGAACGACATCGCCTCCCTTGGGGATTAAAACCAGATCAGCAGTTTTCCAATGACGCGGAAAAGTACCATGCTTAAAAAGAACATTAAAGCACTGGGCAAGTCTTGCATTCATGCTAGGTGGTAGTTGCTTAAGCACCGACGCCTTGAAACCGTCCGGACCAGGGGCGGTACTAGTATTGACTTTGGCAGCGATAGCCCGACGCACGGTCTCCGCGGTAACCGGTAAGCGATCCGCCTCGCAATCGCCGTAGTCGAACGGCGCGAGTGGGTTCCCCGGAGGAAACAACTTATCTAAAATCCTCTGGAGAATATCGGGCGCTAAAGTGGCCGCCAGACCCGGAGTGGACTTGCGAAGCCGGTTCATCACAATCTTGTACGGTAACCCCCAGGGGTCGTCGTCGAGCGTATCGATTAGCTCCTGCCAGGCAGTGCCCTTCGCCCGTCGTATGGCGTACTTAAGTTCTAATTTGGCAGTAACGTAATTATTCCTCTTGACCTCGGAGATGTCTGGAGAATCACGGGGTCGACCACGGGTCCAGACTCTTCTAGCGCGATTGGCTTCGGCGCGAAGGGCGGCGATCTCATCGTTCCACCAGTACGCGGGCGGAGAATCGCCACGAGCCTTCAAGCGTGGAACCGCCGCTTTGCATGCATTGGAGATGCACATGTGGATCCAGCGATCTGGGATCACATTTACCATATGCTCTTCACTGTCAGGCGTGACAGCACACGACCATTCGATAAAACAACACCTTCAACCTAACCTAACCTAACCTAACCTAACCAATATTACCATCATTGGTATTTCCGAATCCAGGTTTAAGTACATCAACAATAAAGCTTATTTTGTGTCTGAACTCTTCTTGGATGACAGTTTTTCTTTCTTTAACTGTATTTTTATCATCTTGTGATCTGAGTTGCCACTTTTTGACAGGAAGTTTGTATGCTAAGTGAAGTACGCTCTCAAATAATCTAATTTTTGCATGTAAAATTGATAAACCAAATTGAAACGCACTTTTATCAGTTTTCTTTGATTTGGTCAAATCGTTGAAATCTTTCGATGTAACTCCGCAGATGTAACATTTCATTGTTCATCTTGTATCAGTCGCCGAGTTACACACTTTTGCATCGACCATAGTGAAAGTCAATCTTTGTTTCACTTCTATGCATCTATTTCCTTTAATCTTTGTTTTGTTAAGTGAGTTGAATTTTGTCTGGATGTATTTTATTTTGTTCTTTGTTATATCCGTAGACTCCTTTGTAAAGCTTATTCTTATTGGACGACATGTCGCGACAGTATCGAGGAGAAGATGGAGTAGGGTTTTGCCAAATAATTTTTTTGTCTTCACCGCAAATTACTCGTAAATGTACTAGAGAGCTTTGAAATATATTAGCGTCTGAGTCTGTATTATTTTCAAACTTCTGTTTGAATTGGGTTTATTACGACCCCCATTTCAATATTAACTCTAATGAACTGCATTTATTTTTACTCAGAGTTTCTACTACTTCTTGCAAATAAATCAGTAATCTTGCGGCAGTATAATCCAATAAATCTTGCAAATTTACTTCAGCCAAAGTATCCGTCACTGTGTATGACTCAGGAACAGGGTAACAGTCTCTTTTAGCTTTTTGCACTAAGCTGTAACATGGGAACAGTTTTTTGTCGCTCGTGGTGATGATTTCGTACTGTCTTTTGGACAAACCTGCTTCTACAAATATAGAAAGAGCTTTCTGTTTTTTCTTTTAGACTGTCTGAGTAGTCTTTTCTATATTTCTGTGCTCTTCCAGGAGATACAGTAATTTCTCGGAGAACATTTGAAGCATCAGCCTTGCCAGATGCTCGTAGTTTCATCTGACAAGGGGAACGGTCGAAAGTGTCTCTCACTGATTTGGATGGGCTTTGGATATGTTATAGAACATCAAAAAATATTAGATTCGTATTTTTTTAGCTGCTTATCTCGACGTTTAGGGGTTGGAACAACCCCTCGAATATAACGGATTTTATAATTTTTAGCGAATAACTTTGAAAATATAAGGCGTATGAAAAAAGGATTTGTACAAAAAGTTTATGGTTTTTTGTGCTCTTTACAATGGCGTAATCACATTTTTTTAAATATGTCAAATTTTTAAATTTAACCCCACACCCACCTATTATTTTTGCAAAATATAACAATTTTTCCAACGCAAAAATTTAAGAGCGTTGAATGCCAAATACATTCATGTATATTTTTATTATGATACTATTATTCGATTTTTGGGAAGACGAGATGATATGTATAGGCGTCGCACTATAGGTAGACGTTGCGTTATTTCTGTACGCTTAAAAATTTTCATTTGTGCATATTTTCTCATACTACAACATACTACGACATAATATGCGATGAAAGTCTAAGCAGGGGAAAAGATATCACGTCATCCGGAGTTCAAATGGCGTGTGCGCAAAACAGTGTTAAATACGCGTCGAAGTAAATCAACAACCAAAGTTCACGCATTTGAATATTATTTGCTCGTGTCATAATTCCGGAAAGCAAGCATTTCAGATCGTAAGTTTGAAGTGTAGAGAATTGTGTGTTGTACACTGTTTTGTGAATATGTAAGTGCATTTTTAATGTTAACTTTTATTGGTTTCTTACGCTTGTTACTTTTTTTTTTGATATTGAACATTTAATATAATTTTTTATTTAGCTCTTACTCAATTTTTTGCCAGTTTTGCTATTGACTATATAATCTCTGCCAATAACGACCCGGGTACGGATCATGAAAATTATAGACAATAGACAATAGACTGCAGGGAGTGGGCGATCTAGTGAAATTCATTGGTCTATGGTCATGTTTGTAGTACCGTATCAATCATTTTTTTAGTGCGGCACCCGGCACCGAATGACAGCCATTGGCCTAGTTTACACTGGATCGTTTGATACGCGTACCAAGTACTATATCCGTATCAAATCCGTATCAAATCTCGGGTTATCCCGGTGTAAACCGAGATTTGATACGAATTTGATACGGATATAGTACTTGGTACGCGTACCAAACGGTCGGTGTAAACTAGGCCATTCACAGCTCAACTTATCGGAACGCGGAATAAGCGGGAGAAGAAGAAGAAGGCAGCTCAACTTAAAGGAAATAACCACCGCTGTGGTAAAGTTATAATTTTATAAACAATTTTACGTTTGTATATTCTGAAAACTTTACAAAATTTACATGAAAATATTATTGTTTATGTGAGATAAATTTTTTATGCGATCAATACATTGGTTTCTTTAATAACTTGAAGATTTAATGTTTTCATTAACTTATATTATTAGTGATTGGTGATTTATACATAAATTTGTCTTTGTTTTTAGATGAGAAACAGCTGTTTCCACTGTTTTACTGTCCTCGTCTCAGTCTGCAGGGCATTCAACAGCTGTTTCCACTGTTTTACTGTCCTCGTCTCAGTCCGCAGGGCATTCAAAACGTCCACCAACTCTTGCCACTGTCGGTGCAAATTTTCTTTGCCCCTGGCTCCGACAAATTTATTGGTTATTAGCTCGCTATGTTGCTCGCTATAATCGAGGATTATTCCGAAATGCTCTTCCGTGGTTCTCATGGTGGACCCAGTTTTGAAATGCCATGTCGTCCAATACGATCCCGTCGGTTAATCCCTCTTTGAATCGGGTCCAGTCTTGCTTGCTCCGTATCACGAGCGGGTGTTGAAATTGAATGACCAGAGTTCCGGCGCTTATACAGACGTTGGTTCTAAGACCCACTCTACAGACCGTACATCTGGAGGTATCGCCGAGCGTACCGGTGTCAGTTTTCCGAATAAAAGAATCGAGTATTTTGTCGTTGACGGCGCCAAGACAATGTGCGGATTTTTGGCAGGCGTAATCTTCCTGTAGGAGATCCTGTAGGAGAGCTTGATTGTTTTCAGATACCTCCTTGTATAAGTCTGCAAGCCTAAAATAACTCATAATATATATATATCAATATATACATATATATACATACAATTTTCCAATGATGATATATATATAATACAAATAATTTATATACTTCTTCATACACTTATTAACCTCTCGACTCACGTTTGTCAAAATACCACAGATTTGTGAAAATACTCGTTCTCCGCGATGTTAGCTGTAATCGCCGCGAGAAAACCAATCAACATCGCGGAAAAGAGCCAACAAAACAATTCGAGCAATACTAAGACTTCGAGAGATGCGAGTATCGATTTAACATGCCTTTTTTTTAGATTTTTAAATATATATTTTAGAAAGGATATCTTCTATTTTTATTTCCATTTTTTTTTTGTTAGATGCAGCGAAACGAGTATTGACTTAATTACTTAAATTTAAGAATGTAGGAAAATGGATTTGGTTGTCAAATAACGTCTATTTTTTCTTTGTATCTTTGACTTTATATTTGACAGTGACGTGACATAAATTCTACGACGAACAACATAATTTATTATGGGAACTATAATTAGCTTCTGCCTGTACACGGCAGCGAATCACCCTTCTAGCTGCTTAAAACAATTGGTTCGTGGCCGTTTTTGAGCAGATTTATTCGAAAACCAATCGCTAGAAGAAGAAGAAGAAGAACCCTCCCGGCTGCGATTTTACGGGTCTCCTGCAGTGCTCGGTGGTCGGTGAGTGAATTGTTCATGAGAAGCAAATTATTCGAAGCGAGATATATTTGAATTTAAATAGAATCGTCCCGCGTGTCGCAGACGATAACCCTCGAAATTCGCGGCTTCTGCTTCCGTTTTGATTCCTACTTCGAATTAGTGAATCACGCGGAAAGACGCTTCAATAAATAGCGATAAATGAACCTCTTATTTAAGAACGGGAATTAATAATCAGTTGTTTGAAGAGAACGCGTGTTTGGCCTTTTCACATTGCTCGTCACGATTGCGAGCAAACGCGAACGAGAGAGTGAGCTTGCTTCAATAAACATATGAATATCGAGACTGCGAACAAGCTTAAATATGCGTCCACGAATACATTCAGTCTTTTGTTAAAGAACGGGCATGTAATTCTCATTGCGAGGATGATTACGCATAATATAAAATAATGATACAATTCAATTGTGGTGGTGATGGCTGGTCTAGTGGGTAGAGCGCCAGACTCGTAATCCGGAGAACCGGGTTCGAATCCCGCTAGGCCACTGAAAAATTTCTCAGCAAAAATGCCGCCCCCCCCCCTTTCCCCCTCTAGGAAAGAGGTAACCCTAGCCGTACACAGTTGATAATTTTCGGCTCTTCAAGGCGCGATTAAGGTCGTTGATAGTTACTGTTTTCCGGTGTGCAAATTTAGTATAGATGAGCATCACCTATAACGTCCTTTAAAAATCTTCGTAATACAGTTCAATTTTTTGTAAAGTAGATATTATATTGGAAAGGAATAAAGAAGCGTGAATTTATTATAGCAAAAAAGAAAATAGAACGAACGACGTCATTTTGATCGAGGGCATTTCGAAATAAAAATAGTATTACAAATTTTTTTTTAATACTGCTAATTCTGTTTGATTTGCATAAAAATAATTTATTTTTTAAATAATTGTATCATATTCTATAAATAGCCCAGTCGAGATAGACAGAAAAAGTTGCTGAAAACGAAGAAAAGTCCTGTCTACGCGATTTTTTTTGGTATGTTTCGGAGGATCAGTTCGAAAATATCAACTTTAGGGGAAAAAGTATAAGGACCAACTTTGCACAGAATTTCATTCCCTACAACTTTGATTATTATTGTTTGTGCGCTAAAGTCGAAAATAATAGACTACCCATGACCTTTCAAAACATAAAAAAAAATCGTGTCCAGGACTTTTTTTGATTTCCAATGCTATCTCAACTGAATTAAAAATTAATTAAATACGTCGTTAACGTTTACAGAATAGGCCCCTAGGTCTCCTCAAACATAATTTCTTCACATTTTGTCAAACTAGAAACCCGATGCCAGATGACGCCGTGTACTCAACGAATATGTTCATTCTCAGAGTGTCGTTTATCACCTCTGACGACACGATCTCACAAGATGTCACAAAGAGCCCAGGAGCTTTAAACAGTATTATTTTATTACTTCATTAATGTATTAATTTTGTAGTTTTATTAATGTTCTTGGATCAATTCTTAACAAAAATCATCGATATAACATACATATATGTTACTTTCTGATTTGCTGGGGTAGTTTATTTTTTAGTGCATTTATTTCACATTGATATAGTCAATTGTTGAAGTTTAATAATTTTTTTTATTATATATTTAAATTTTTTTATGTATTAGAGTTTTGCGGTACAAAAGTGTATTACACATTATGCGTAACATATTATATATGTAATGTATGATATTATATACTGATGATAATACAAGCAAGTTTAAGAACATAGGCATGCATTAATCTAACACGGATGTCCATGGATCATGGGATATCGGTATTTGTTTACCGGATGTTCGTAGGACGTCCTGTGAACGTAATAGGACGGACATTAGAACATAATATGTTAATTTAAAAAACTTATCCTATACAGGGTATTGTGTTTTGCAAATGTACAGAATAACCCTGCTGAATGATAAAATATGTGGATTTATTATTCCCACCAAAAGATCGAGAGAGCGTAAGTACGAGAATACAAGAGTGCGAGAGAGTGAGAGAACGAAAGAATGAGAAAACGATGGTGAGGGAGGGGGAGGGGGAGAGGGAGAGGGAGAGGGACTGTTAATTCTCCTGAACTAACAGCGGATAGAGTCGGGGTGCACATAAAAACCAAGAACATGTATTTTACACGACGATTTATTCGGATGACTTTCCTGCTTTCAACCGCCGATCTTAACTTACTCTTGTAACGAATCGAGCTGAACTTCGGGAATCGCGGACGGACACGAACGCGATCTCTTCACTACGGGCGGGCGCGAACGCTAACTACGCCCTCTTTCTCAACACATTCGAATTTGACCGCGGATCGGTAATTCCGAGTGTACCAACGGCAGTACGAAAAATATCACTATTTTTCACATCCTCCCACCTTAGATTTTCCGCATATATAATGAGGAAAATCTAACATCATAAAATAAAATAAAATAATGATTCTTGCATATCTCAGAATAACATCTTAGAACTAAATCACACTTTCATATAACAGCGAAACTGAACAATAGACATCATAGCTGCTAATACAACATAAGACTCCTTATCTAATAACTGGCTTAACAGTACGTCCACTACGAGTTTTGTACGGCACAGATTCAACTTTCTGTTCTATCGCTTTAGAGCGACTCAATTTCTCTTTTTCATCTTTCGAATCGCGTGCCGGATTAACCCTTTTCTTATATAATGTATGTAGTTGCTCAGGGACAACATCGAAATCGACTTTAAGAGGATACAATCTTTGTACCGGACGCACTAATTGACCAGACGCAGTAACTAAACGCACTACTCTAATGACTCCGTCTTTTCCCGGAAAAATCTCTATCACACGGCCTAGAGGCCAATCCAATCGCTTAGTACAATTATTTCCTATCAATACATCACCGATTGATATCTTACGAGTTTTGGAAGCTCCTTTATTAACATTATATTTAAACTCACCTAGATATTCGGTCCGAAAACGCTTTCTCAGTTAATCTTTTAGGTGCTGTCGATACTTAAATCTACCTTTGAATTTTTCCCTATCAATAAAATCGCAATCAGGTACTCCGATCTCGCGGATTTCTTGTAAGAACATATTAGGAGTGATAGGATTGAGATCTCTAGGATCTTCGGATAAATACGTCAAAGATCTCGCGTTAATAATTGATTCGCAATCGCATAAAACAGTCGACATCTCTTCATACTCTAAGCACGCTTTCTCTAGTATTTTACGCAAAATTTGTTTCAAGACTTGAATTAGACGCTCCCACCAACCTCCCCACCAAGGGGCGTTTGGTGGATTACCACTCAATTTTTTGTACATGATAGAGTTCGGTGACTTTAGTCGATGCGCAATAAATTATTACAACTTTCAAAATTGGTTCCATTATCACTGTATACGTTACTCGGTCGACCTCTTCGGGCTACGAACCTGCGAAAAGCTTCCATAAATTTATCAGTCGACAAAGAAGACACAAGTTCGAAATGCACAGCACGATATACAGCGCACGTAAAAATACAGATCCACGCTTTTATGTTTCCCTTCAGATACACTGGCCCCGCGAAATCAATTCCCGTTACTTCAAATACCCAAGCATCACGCACGCGGTTCACAGGCAAAGGAGCCTGCGTAGCATCCAATCTAGCGCTCTGTCGTGTACAGATTACACATTTCTTTACAACAGATTTCGCAACTTTACGTCCGTGGATTATCCAGTATTCTTCTCGTAAGTGACTAAGTATTGCATTGACATTGCTATGTCCCAAACGTACATGAGTTTCAGTTATTAATAATCTAGTTATGGGATTCTCGCCTAGCAAAATCACTGGATAACGGAACGAATAAACATCACGTTGCAGTATCTTAGATTTCATACGTATCAATTCAGCGTCAGCCATAACAGCATTCATTGTTCTAAGTTTTACATCGTCAATTCCATCACATGAATCTCTCTAATAGGATCATTATTATTGTTTGGTCTTTGACCTTGAGGATTGGAAGGATTTTGACCAGATGGACCTTGTCGTCGTGACATAATGAATTAATGAACTGATCACAATAAACCAATATGGAAGATAAAAATAACCAAATTAAGGTAATTTTTAAAAGAAGATTTTTGATTAATATTTTTTGTTGTATCTTTATGAGATTTTTTTATTTTATATTATCATTTCCGACTTAATTACATTGAAAATTTAATTGATTAGTATAGTCATCTTTATATAAAAGTATAAAAATTAAAAATGCGTATTTCTTTAATTCAATAATAATAAAATAAAAGTAAGAACTTAAACTTAAACAATTATAGGAACAACTCATTCAGATCAAGATCTGCTTGGCTGGGTATTACTAGACGTTCTTCATCTGACTCTGCGCCTTCTACAGCAATATGAGTTTCAATGTATTCTGCAATTAACTGATCAAGAGCATTCTTATTCTTGAAATTACCAGCCAACCCAGCATATCGAGTAAGAGTTTGTTCACCGTTAATCTTAACAAGTAATTCTTTGGCAACATAACCAGCTGATTTATATAATGTTGAACGAGCTCCTCCCATATCTCTCTTAAAACCATAATAGGCATTATTACCTATTAATGCCCTTGCTGCATTCCAATTTGTCAATTTGCCACTTGTAAGAGTATTAACTCTTCCCCATGGAAATTACGATATATTCTTATTGCTCTACCTATAATGGTATACAAAGTCAATCCTGATCCAGCTGCCTGCATTAAAGTTAACTTTAGACGTAAAGCAACGTCAGGGATCATTCTGTCTAATGTGGCAAAGACAGTTGCAGCGTTGTTCTCATTCACCCCTGTTAAGAATCCTTTATACAAAACATTTAATATTCCAGGGTTTAGAGTCATAGCAATACCCAATTTATCTCTTATAGATGTTTGTACCTTGTTGCAGAAATCTTCAGATACTGTTCCTCGTTTAGCTAATGCACAATAAGCCATGGTTATCTGCTCAATAGAATATTTTCTTATTTCAAGACGAGGATAGGAATCACAGAATGTCAAATAGAACATAGCACCATCAAATGTAAGAGCATTGATTTGTTCTTGAGTTGGAGGATATGTAGCTGGAAGTTCATTAATATTAAAATTTGCTTGAATTTCGGCAGTTTGTTTGAACAGTTGGTAATTCGCATCATTGAGATCTCCAATTTGTTCTAGTCGGCGTTCAGGTAATGCATGTTTAACCCATACTAAAACACTAATGCGAGCATTAGCTTCAGTATCATACTTAGAACGATTAATCATTGGTGAAAGAGTTTCTTCTACGACCATGGCGTGTCTAAGAGCTGGATTGGAAGACGGTGAGAAGAAATATCGACATTCGGCATAGGCATTGCAGATCATCAAAAGTTTTGGATGATCCCAGGGTTCAATCACAGGTCATCGATTAAGTACAGCAAACTTTAATGAAGCAGTCAATGGACTCTCTTCTAAGTAGTGATGAATGAATGTCGGATTGTTCAAAATTTCTATTTGAATTGGTGTCAATTCCACAGGCGCTCTATCTTGAGATGCTTGCCTTTTTCCTCGCGATACTCGTATCCGACTTTTCTCCCTCTGTCCTGTCACGGTCGCCACAATGTTAATTCTCCTGAACTAACAGCGGATAGAGTGTCGGGGTGCACATAAAAACCAAGAACATGTATTTTACACGACGATTTATTCGGATGACTTTCCTGCTTTCAACCGCCGATCTTAACTTACTCTCGTAACGAATCGAACTGAACTTCGGGAATCGCGGACGGACACGAACGCGATCTCCTCACTACGGGCGGGCGCGAACGCTAACTACGCCCTCTTTCTCAACACACTCGAATACGACCGCGGATCGGTAACTCCGAGTGTACCAACGGCAGTACGAAAAATATCTCTATTTTTCACAGAGACCGAAAGAACGAGAAAACTAGATACAACGTTTCTCGTTCCTATTATCTATAATCTTATTTTAATCAATGTACCTGAATTTTTCCGAAAATATGTGACCTTGCTAGTTCACAATCTATTTCCGCCTCTCAATCATACGTTACGAATTTTTTTTTGCTTTTAACCTCTGTTGCCAATCCTGTCACATATTCGGCGTTCTTGATAAATCACGGCCGGTCACTCAAAAAAATTAAATCGTCTCGACTGAGAAACGCGAAAGGCTGTTATTTTTGCTAATAGCGCTGATCTCTCTCGAAAATGATTTTGATACTTTCCTCGCACGACCACCGTCCTCGTGAGATCGTATTGATTGATTATCAAAATGACATATGAAAACCTGTTTACACCTAATTTTCCAAGTAATGTCAATTGTCGTTTTTTTTTTCAAATAATTTTTTGCTACCATTTAAATTTTTCATTTAATAATTCGAAATTTCTTCTATATGCATATACTACTATACACATAAATACTATTCTTTAGTCATTATTGATAAATAGATTTGTTTATTTTATTTTAAATACTGAGGTAAAAAATGATCGCGTTTAATATATAAACATCAACGTCACTAAAAAGAACACTTCGTTGCTTCGACGAAAGTAGATCCCCTTAACAAGGGTTCCCGCATGGCTATTCAATCCTAAAGAAGCCAACCGCTGATTGCCGATAATGACACGGCTGCAATATTGCGTTCTCAAATATGGGTGCGTGCGTCACAATACGTGCGACTATGCGTATGTTACGCCTATCGCATGTGTAACACATGCCCTCAATACCTTCTTCTATGAAGAAGTACAAAGAGTGTAATGTTATTTCTTTAATGTTTAGAAATTTACTTTTAAATGACGCATACAAGCTATTTGTGGTTTACTTTTTTTTGAATTGTTGTTTATATTATTTATTTTTAATCTAACATTATACGTATTTATATAATGCATAGATTGTTATTTTACAAGTTTCATAAATTAACAATTGTTGTTCTTGTTTCCCGACACGCAAAATTATCATTTTTTTAATTAAAATGGTAAAATATAATCGTATGAGATCAGAAAATCAGTAACAGTTAATATTAAGCTAAGCTGAATATTTTATGTTGTGAGAGATTATCATCGTGATTCACAGATTTCCGTAAATCACAAAATAGAACGCACACGGAATATGAGGAAGTAAAATAATATCACGCGCATGACACTTCGAAGATTGATCTTATCTTGAGCTTTATTTGGCCTACTTCGTATCAAAAGATTTCCCATCTCCCCTACGCTAGAAACTTGAAAAATAAATACGAAAAATTTCCGGATACAATAAATAAGATATAGAAATTATAGGCAACTGAATATATTATCGGACAATAAATATATTACTGAATGAGGAAGCAAGAAAACTAAGAACAAGAACTATAATTGTAATAATTATTAATAATTAAAAATGTAAATCGAGCTTATGGATTCAGGCTCTGACCGCCTGAATCCTTTTCCTATCCATCCTCTTCCTCTATATCCTCTTCCTCTATATCCTCTTCCTCTATATCCCCTTCCTATCCAGCTATTTCCTTCTGTCCATCCTCTTCCTCTCCAGCTATTTTTTCTTGTCCATCCTCTTTTTCTCCATTCATCTTTTCTCCATTTATCTCCTCTATTCTACTCTGTATCTCTCCAATTTCCTCTGCTTCTCACCAACTGCGCTCTTGAATATCTATTTTAGTAGTAGAATAAATTATTTTAAAATATATGAATCATTTTATTTTTATTTGTTGTTGCATTTGAAATTAATATTACATCTTATCTTCTTCGTCTTCTTCCTTCTTCCTTCTTCGTTTTCGTTCAGCTTTGCTACTACCCTCTTGTTCTTTCTTCTTTTCTCGCTCTTGTTCCTTATTTTCTCTATCAAATTCCTGCTCTTCTCCAGTCTCCAATCTTCTATAATTATTTATGAGAATAATTTAAGAATTTAAGAATTTAAAAATTGAATAATAAGAGCAGTAGATAATCTAAAATCAGACTAAGAGTATACGAACCTTTTTTCCTTCGTACTTTTTTCTCTTCTTCTCTTTTCATCTTTCTTTTCTATATTCTTTTTCCTGCCTTGTTCCTTTTTCTTTTTTCCACCTTTTATTCTCTCACCTTCTATTTCTTTCGGTTCCCTATCTTTTCTCGTTACTTCGTTTTCAAATTCCATTTTTTCTTGTTCTCTATCTTTTCGAGTTTCTTTAGATTCACTTACGTTCACTTTTTATCTCGTCTTTATGACAGCTCGTAACGTAGCAACTTATAACATTAAAATGAAATTAGCGGTAACATGTAATCAAACATATAGAACGAAGTCATATATGGCAACAATTTTTTTATTTATGAAATACATTTATTAAATATAATAAAATAATACATTATACATAATTTATTTAAGTCGTATAAAATTATTAAAACATTAATTAATCTTATCCTTTATAAATATTCATATATTGCTTTCTTATATTTTAATTTAGGAATATCAACGTAATAGATTATAATTACAACGGAATAAGAAGAGATATATTTATATATAAGAATTTATTTAAAGGGTTATAGAAATGCGCAAAAAAATTAAAATATTAAGGGCTAAAATTTTAACAGGTATCTTATTTTACCTTTCTGCAAATATATATGCTATTCGTGAAATAAAAAAAATAATGTACCTATATGCTGCTATATGCGTGCACGCATAGTGTTAAACACGTATATCATACATACATTGCGCGTCTCGCATTGCGCTGTAACGATGCGCTTTTTTCAAGGCATCGTTCCCGATCACCACCCGCCGGATGCCGTCCGACCGATCCTTTTAAACGTAAAACGCGGCACCGGTGCCTTCCCCACACGGCGCCGACAAGCGCCGGAGGGAGCCGATTCCCGCCGAAGACAAGCGCGCGGGACCACACCGATCCCACTACCGCGCGACTCGCCTGACGATCGGCCTCCCTTCCACCGAACCCGCCGCGCCGAGCGATATATAAGCCGTCGCGACGGCCCACGATAACCCGTTGCCTCGCGCTTGGTGCCGACCGCCTACCTAAACTCCAATGTACGCTAAGTGTCAACCGCCCTTCTATTCCTAGGACGCGTTGATGACATTACGCCAAGTGTCGACCGCTCTTCTATCCTCAGGACGCGTCGACGATAGCGGGGACGCACCCTTTTATAGCCTGGTAATAGCCGGCTTGTACTGCGGCTACGTTCGCTACGCCGTTTTCGGCGAGCGCACCAACACCAACGCGAAATGGTGCGTCGACCCCAGAACGGGGAGGGCAACTTTATTCCTATCGCGGCTTTACCACGTGTCGTCGGGCTTGCGCGGCAATTTAATATCGGTTACGACGACGGTATTACGGCAGGTTCATCGCAATTCGGATTCGGGACGGTAGTCGGGGGGGGGGGGGGGGTTCAAAGATTTCGCTCCAGCTTACCACTAAATATTTATTTACACAAGACGGTAGCCTAACTTACAAAGTAAGGGTCCTCAGACCAACGGAAATGGGGTATTATCTTACAACGAAACAACACAAAAAAGTCTCTAGACTCATTTAGCGTCTGTGGGGTTCGAGGGATGGACCGGGGGCGTTAATACGCGAAGGTAGAGAAAGAAAAAAAAGACGAAATCGAATTCTTGGCCCAGTTCGAAGGGAAAAAAAGAAAAAAAAAAGAAAACGATATTTCGCGATAGTGCGTTGTCGGGATTTTCCTCTTCCCCGAGTTGGCCGTGGTCTTGTACGCGTTCAGTAGCGGAGCGTCCCGGGCGGAGGTCCTCGCTTTCGTGGGGGTTTTTGGCCCCTATCATGACCTTTGCCCTCCTTAAATGGGCCCTCTTTGCGCCAAGCCTCCCCGCACTCTGGGCAGGTGCGGACGGTGTAGCCCTCTTTGCCGCACCGGAAGCAGAAACCGGAGTGCCTCGGTTGAGGGCACTCATAAGCAAAGTGGGAGGGTGACCCACAGTTCCAGCAGGCCTCCTTTGCTGGACGGTGCTCCCCGGTTCCTTCCGCCATTGTGGAGTCCGGGCTCGGGTCCCGCGGGACGGGTGGCCCTTCGACGGACGTTGAACGGGCCCTTGTCCACTCGGGCGACTGTTGCAACCACCACAGCATGTCCTCTCGGTGGGATCCCTCCGACGAGGTAGACGTAGAGGCTCTTCGCCCCCGAGTCCGTCTGTATCCCGACTTCTCGGGTCACGGTGGCGGCCTGCGTAGACGCAAGCTGGGTCGTGACGGTGGCCTGGGCGGCCACAGACCTCCGGATGGGCCAATCTCGCCTCGCCACGCCGCCCGTATGCCGTCGGAAGTGTCGAAACATTTGGTCGCCCAGGGCTCGCCAAAATCCCGGATGCTCCTGCTCCTCCCTAAGCATCCGGCGGACTCACCGGTTTACCCGCTGTTTGAGATCATCCTCCTCCATAACTCGCAAAGCGAGATTCTTGCGATAGCCTGGGGGGGGGGGGAGACACACTCAAAAGCGTAAATATCACGAATGATAAAAGAAAGAGCTAATGGGGCGCAAAAATCTTTAATCATAATAGGGTTTTAGATCTTTAACTTGGACCCTGCCTATCCGATTACCTATCGAATCGGCGAGTTCATACATGACTGGCGACAGAATCCTGTGAACGGAAAAGGGGCCATGGAATTTTCGTAGCTAACTTCGCAGAAACGCGCTGCGCGGCGGACGATAGTACGTGTTGCCTTTTTAACACTTGTTCGCCTATCGCAAACTGCCAATCCCGCCTACGCAGGTTATAATATCGCGTTTGTTTTTGCCTCGCAGCCTCCAAGTTCTCTACGATCCATTCCCGCAGTAATCGGATTTGCGCCATCCTCTCGCCCCACTTTTCCGGGTTCGCGAGCTCCACTTCGGCCGCTTCGCTCCGGCCGCGAAATACATTGACCGGTTGCGGTTCCCTCCCGAAATTCAAGAATGCCGGCGTCGCCTGTAGCGACGTATGATACGCGGAATTATACGCGAAACGAAATTCGTGAATATGTCGGTCCCACTCACGGTGGTCTCGTCCCAAGAAGGCAGCAATCATCATTTTGAGAACCCGGTTAACCCTCTCGACGGGGTTTGCCTGTGGGTGGTACGGCGGCACCGTCGAATGGTGAAACCTATATTGTTCGGCCAACGATTGCATTTTGCGATTCAAGAACTCGGTACTATTATCGGTTAGTAGCACGCGCGGTGCGCTCCAACGAAAAATGACGAGATCTTCGATCCCGAATTTCGTACGTTTTGTTGTTTGATAAAAAACTTTTATAGAGCAAACCGAGATTTTATTTCATCGATAGAAACAATTTATTGAAAAAATCCTACATTGAGTTGAAGCAACTGAATTTTTTATTACAGCAATCGTATACATAAACGGCTGCTGCTGCTGTGTTACAAGTTGCAGCCGCTGTTCGAACACGATCCGCATCGCCCGCACGTTCTCCGCCCGTGTGATCCGCATCTCCAGTGTATAACATCTTGTATACACCGTATTTACTTTTCACTCCCGTGGAGCAGTTTTCACAGTCTTTTAGTTAATTTTGTTCGGTCCGTAGCATTTGAGTTTTCTTTCACTTGTTTTCGACTCTCAATTTTGCTGTACATATTCTACACACATTTTGTGCGTTAAAGCTTGTTGTGAAGCCACAAATCTTATTCATACCTAGCTTATCACCAATAATCGCTAACAGAGAAAAATAAATCGTTCGTTGCTGACCATCCACATTTACAATTAACCCATGTTTCTTGAGATCTGTTATTTGATCGATAATATTACGAAATAATTTCATGTTACCGGCGGTCTTGTGATTTTTCGTATAGTGAAGTTGAGCAAGAAATATATTTTCACACTACTAAATTTATATGGGATACATTCTAATGAAAAATAAACGGCACCGAGTTTTCGTATATTAGCATGTGAACCGGGAGGATTATTGATCTCAACATCGTCAAAATAAAATATCAATAAAAGTACGGTTTTTTCCTTAAATTGAAATTTAATGTTCTGCCATGATTCACCTTGAACATTTGAAATTAATGATTCACTAGATTTGCATTCTTTAATATGTTGTAAAATTGAAGAGAAAACGTTTGGTATTTCTAAAAATTTTGTTATGACCTTTTTCATCGATCTCACTTGGATTTCTATGTTTGAAATAACAGCTTTGCGTTTTCCCCCGATAAAGCGGGAACTTATCGATGCATGAATTTTGAGCGACTGTGGTTTTGGTTGCTTTGGTTGCACACGCACGCACGCGCGCACACACACACACACACACACACACACACACACACACACACACACACACACACACACACACACCACACACACACGCGCACGCGCACACGCGCACACACACACATGGGTTGGATGACGCGCTCTAAAAGTAATCGGCCGTTTAAGGCGCGTCATTCTAATCTATGTGGTTCGATAATATATACTTTTACATGTTTTTCCGTCGCGAGTCGACTCGCTTTCGGTCCGATCTTCACGTACGCGCAAGGGATTCCATTATTATCGTGTATTTTCCCGTAAATATTCTTCCAACTAAAATCATCAAAACCGTGTTGCAATATTGTTAACATCTCGGTGAGATCTGAAAAGGCCTGTTTATAATCTTCAGAATTACACTTTTGCTTTAAAATCGGTATAAGAGTTAAATTATACAAATTCTTCAATTTATCAATCAAAGTAGAAACAAACGATCGTGTGAGACTTAACTCCGAGTAAAGTTGAGAGAAACAAATGATAAGATTTCTGTTTGTACTACATATTCAAAAGCTTCGATATTGAAAATTGCAGGCTCGTGAAATGAACATTCCGGTTGTTGAGATTTAATAATTGTATTCGAGGACACAAGGTTAGGACAACTCAAACTTTCCAATTCTGCAAGGTCTGAAAAATCATTTTCAGGATTCCTATTTAGACCGATTCGTGCTTTATTGCCAAACGACCTAAAATGCCTTGAAAAAAGTGTCTTTTATACGAATAAAAACTGTTAAAACTTCTTGTACATTTTTCATGGCGACAATAATAGCAGGCTGGTAATATTAAAGTTTTATGGCGTAGTTTGACGTGTTTAGTAAGACAAGTTTCGAAAAAAATAGTTCTGTTTTGCAAAATGGGCACGGAATCATTTTTGGTATTATTTTTTTGAACGAAAAGGTTATAACGGAACAATAAGAAAGAAAACTTTTTTTGCACGGAGGCTTCTTTTACAGTGTCTAAAAAAAAAACTAAACATTGAAACAAAACCACACAAAATCAAATTTTTTTGTCGCAGACTCTTTCGAGAATTATTTCAACTATGATATTATTATCAACTATGATAAATCCAAACAATAAGAAACCAAACTTTTTTCCGCAAGATCTTTCTAGCATTATTCTAATAAACTCAAAGTTGTAACGAAACAATAAGAAAAAAAATATTTTATCACACGGATTTACTCTTTTATTAATATTATTCTCTTTAAAAACTAAAAATTAGAACGAAACAATAAACAATTTGTTTTGATTAAAAAATGAAATAAAACAATGGAAAAATTGTTTGCATCTGTGATTACGTGTAATATATTTCTTGCATAATTTGCTTATGAGATAAATTCCGCTACATATTGCTTCTTCGTTATTTTCTATTTTTAGTGCATATTTGGATACATTTTCGACGGCACTAGTTGCGAAGTTACTCTTATCTTTAAATGACATTATATCGCTTATTGTTTCCATTATATTCGGAGTTATTTTATCTAAACTATTTTTATAGCTATATAAAATTCTTTGAAATAATAACCATATGTGAGCGCTTTCTATCGGGTATTCAAGGTCATAGACTTGAAAAATTTTAAAACACATCTGTAGCTTTTAGGACTGACGATACCTTGTACAAGGTGTCATCAACTGATATAAAAATATCAGAAATATTCGTATTAGATGGGCCGACAGCGATGATGAAAGGCTGCAATGTAATCCCTAGATTCGCGGCTGCTTTTCTTTTTTCTTGTATTTTCGTGATGTCTGCTATTAACTGCAAAAAATTGTACTATATATAGAGGCCAGTAATTGTATACTTGAATGTGATGAATATTAATTATCATGATACTTACAGTAGTTGAAATAATTAGACTATCTTTACATTCAGGTATCGATAGTTTCCACTGATTTTTTCTCACACGGAATCGGTTTTTAGGTAGAAGTAGATGTGGGAGAAGTCTTAGTTGCGCAACAACTTTTGCATCTGTTTGATGAAATGACATTAATTACACAAGGTGAATAGGTTGTATATTTATTTAGAGGCAAATATACTTACTGTCGGTCAATTTCTTGTCGTATTGAATCAATTCTACAAAAGCTTTCGCAGCGTCATCGTCTTTTTTAGATGGCCGAACAGCTAAAACTTTTGTAAAAAAAGTTGTCCAATTTTTCAATGTTAATTCTCGCGATGATAATTATTATGACTTATATTGGGAACGGGCACACGACCAATATGGCGGCCATAAGCCGGCTCATATACACGTGGAACATATGTGTGCTCACAAGCACACATATTGTTTTGCGTGTATAGACGAGGAAAAGCGTGATGAATTCTTAAAGAATGATTACCACATTAGAAGTGACGATTTTATTTCGATTTCATATATGTGAGTGCAGATTTTTAATAAATTTCTATCCATCAAAATCGTTTGAAATTCAGCATTGTGTAACGAAGAAAGAATTATATATACAAATTATTATACATGTTTTTCAGATGAATTTCTACATACGACTGTCGAGAATGCAGTTTTAACAAGTCCCATATTCCAATTTAATAATAAAATGATATGCGTACAACTGTTAATCGGCCTCTGCTTCGAGTGCGATGCAAATATAGTGTTGCGTGATTCTAACAACAATGAAGTGTTGGAAATGATAACTGTAAAAGGCTTATCGAAAATCGCGATTCACGGCTTACCTATATGGCAATCTGTCAAAATTAAAAGAAATTCGATCGACTATAGTCATAAAGTGATAATACAATTGATTCCTAAACTCAGTGAGCATAGCTCGAATCCGTTGTAGTCGATAGCGAACGTTCGCCAATGTCCCCGAAATGGTGCGAATCTCGTATATTTTTATTTTTTGTTACATTTGGAAATTTCTTTATATTAATTATAAATTATGTACTTTGTACGTTTTTCATACAGTCATACAGTACAAAAGTCTTTTGATAAATTAATTTTTTAATGTACCTATGTTACACAGTTTATTATTTTTTAGGAGCTTTGAGGAAGAGTATTATGATTTCTGATCATGAAAATTAAAACTTAAGAGTTATAAGGCTACGAAATAATTTCGGCGTCACAAGCATATATAGTCGACAAGCGATGTTTATCACGATACTTTAATCTTTAAAGTCAGCATGCATTCTTCGAATAAAATGAAGAAATGAACCGAATAATTCCGAATCCAGAATGTAGGTAAACAATTTACGTATATCATGCACATAACCTCACATCCTAATCTATTTGGCCGAATTTTTTTAGAGTTATTGGCAAACATTTGGGATGTGCAAGTGTGTTTCTCCACTGTGACGCTAACATTAAAACATTGTCTACTGTGTCGATTTTGATTTTCCCTCTTTTCAGTTTCTCCCGAAAATTTTTCCAGTTTTCAATTTCTTCTTCCGTCAAAACTTTACATCATCTCGTCCAATTCAACTAGTGAAGTAATTTTCTTAATTTTGTTATTAAAGATCTTCAGCCGAAGAAATATTTTGACATTTTTAGCTAATTCCGAGGGAGATTTTTTGTCTCGTTGTTACCGAGCCATATGTTTTCGCGGTAATCAAAATTTATTGGCAATGATAAACCAAACTGGATAATAACGCTAGTAGCTAAGAAAAATACAAAAGATAAGAAAGAATCAGAGTACGAAAACTATCTATGCAGAGCGCGAATAACATTCGACGGACTTCCTGAACAATCGCAGGCAGAGATTCCAGTCCTCAGATCAGAGGATTCGGAGGGAGTAGAAGATAAGTTAAATTTGGATGAAACGGCATCAGGGAAGAAGAATGATGGAAGGCTCGATCAAATAGAAGAAAGTTTAGAGGCTGACTTGATTGAGTCGAAAATGAAATTAGACTTACGAGTCGATTCTTAGTAGGAAAATTATAGAATTAGATAAAGAAGAAGTTATTGATACAATTAAATATATTTGTACTGCTAACCCACTCGAGACGGAGTAGGCTAAGTTCACAAAACAAAATAAGGCAATGTTATGGCACGTTCGTCTGGGTCACGTGTCATTGAATTATTTAAAGCGTTTGCAAAAATTTGAAGAAAGATTAAAAGATGTACAGTTTGATGATTCCATTCGAGATTGTGAAGTATGTGTTATGGCTAAGATGGAAAGATTACCTTTTAAAGATAAGAGAAGTCGCGCTATTAGGATGCTTAAAATAATTTACACGGACACCATGGGTCCTATAAAACCGGTTTCACATCTAAGGGTAAACGATTTATCACTGTGTTTATAGATGATTACACAAGCTAGAGCATATTCGATGTAGTCCAAAGATGAATCTGGGCATTACTTAGAAATATTTCTGTGTTCTGCAAGAAATTTACTGGGAAGAAATGAAAAGGTGTGTTATATCAGATGAGACCAGGGTACGGAATTCACAGGAGGAAAATTTATAGAGATTATGGAAAGAGAGGGAATATAGAGTGATCTTACGCCACCATATACACCAGAACACAATGGCACAGCCGAGAGATTTAATAAAACGTTATAAGAGAGAATTAGAACAATCATGTTTGATTCTGGTTTACCTAAGAGTATGTGGGAGCTGGCGGCAGAGGCAGCAATACATGCCTACAATCGCACTCCTCATAAATCTATAGATTTTAAGGTACCGCTCAAAAAGTTTGCGCCTCAGGCTAATTGTCATTTTGACAAATTGAGAAGGTCGGTTGCGTGGCTTACGCCAGGGTTCCGAAAGCTGAAACAAAGTTTTCAGAAAGAGCTATTAAGGCTGTTCTTGTCGGTTATACTTCAACAGGGTACATTCTGTGGCAGCCTGGTTCAGGAAAGTTTCTAGGGTCACGACATGTACGTTTCAATGAAAAATTAACCTATCGTGACCTGCTAAGAGAAGAAACACGGTAAATAACATTCTGCGCATTTCGCTATTTAATAAACATTGATAGGGGCAATGCTTAAAAAAAAAAGGCAATAGAACATGTATTTTAGTTTACATTAGCGTAGTAAGACATACCTTTTGTGTAATTCATACAACATCGACAGTGTGCTGAATTTTGCTCTTCTAGAAGTAGAGAATTCAAGTTTTTTTTCTTTTGCCATTATAAGAAATGTGTCACAGCCATCCATCAGATCACAATTGATACCTTTAAAAGGAGCCCATCTAATGTCGAAGGAAATTTAGAGAAATTCGAAAACAAGAAAAACCTAGAAGAGGAAAAGTGGATGAAAGAATTTAAAGATGATGCAGAATTAGAGTCAGAGTTAGAAGCTATAAGAGTCACGCTATAATGGAATGGACGCGAATCAAAGAAGCACTTTTTGTATTGTTCCAATTACCTAAATAAGTTTAAGACGTTCAAATTTTTTTTCTAGACTTAACATGATATATATATATATATATATATATATATATATATATATATATATATACATATATATATATATATATATGTAACGCCGCCAAACCGACCGGTACGCCCGGACTACCTACTTGTGTCACGGCCTCCCCGGTAGCCGTTTCTGCCTTTGTCGCGGCCTCGCTGGCCGCCACCTGCGAGAGCAGGTCGGGCATGTCGTTCCCTACCGTGATTTTGGGCCGGGTCGTTATCGCCGCCACTTCCTGCCGCTGCGCCCGTCGGCATATTTGGTTCACTGCGTCTCCGGACAACCTACGCAGTATTACCCGGGGCGATCTCACGCCCGCTGGGCGCGAAACACGAGTGTGCGGTTTCATCCTCCCCGTCGACTTTGGGCTTAGAGTCTCGTCTCTCCCGGAGTCTCTTTGGTGTGCCGCACGCTCCTTCTGTCGCTGAACACGACGCCGCTCCTCTTGCTTGCGTCTTTCACGACGCTGTCGTTCTCGGCGCCTTTCGCGCCGTCCCTCTGCTTTGTCTTCTCGTTGCAGGTGCATCCTCTCCTGGGCCATTTGCGCCGACTTGCGCTGGTACACGGCCATGAGCGCTTTGCATTTCTTGAGGTCTTTGCCGCGACCTTTCGGAGCGGGGATCCCTGGCGATGTTACTGGGGCCTCCTCTATCTCGTCTTCTGAGATAGGCTCCACTTTCAGATAATTGAGGCGCGCGCTTATCATTTTCGGGGTCTGGTCTACGGGCTCGAGTACCTTGGGCGCTATTGGTTTTTGGATGCCGCTCGTCGATGGCGCCTGGAAATCGGGGATCAGCTGTCGTACCGTCATGTCTTTGCGCTGGTCGTCCTCTTGCCATTGTACCATCGTCTGGGCTTCTTCTGTCTGCTCCGCTGGTCGTATGTCCTGACGCGCCGGCGCTGGTCCGCGCTCCGTCTCTCCTTCGATAGTGGCGGTTTCGGTGCGCACCTGACCGCCCTGGAACTTGATTGTAACTCTAAACAGCCGCCGTGTGCCGTCGCTTCTATAGGGCCATCGTGCCGTGGTAATTATATTCACGCTAGCCACGTCACTTTCTCCCTCCACGTTGCTTGGCACTCTGATATTAGGCCGCACCTGCACCTCGTAGCCGCTGGCTCTGTCAAAATCCGCAAGCTTTTGTAGGATTCTACGTAGGACTTCTCGCTGCTGCTGGACCTGCTCTTGGTTCGTGCGCTCTGAAAATTCACCGAATTTCGGAATTTTTCCCCATTTTATCGCACCATGCGCTTCGCTCACTCGCGCACTTTCTCCGTCACCGTGACCACGCTGGATTTTCGCGTTCGCGCGCGTCGGATCATTCACCACGCACCCGCGTACTATCTCGACTGTGCTTCTAGTCACGCTCGACCATGACCGTTCGCGCATCGGGTCTTCGTGTATTTCGTTCGCGGTGTAGGTTCGCGTTTTCCCGCACTCGTTATGCTCTTCCGTAGAACTGTCACTACGGATCACTAATCTCTTCCGACGTTTGTGTTTGACGAACCGCGCGATTTGCCATCGCTTTCGCGCGTCACTCGTCTTCTTCCGTGCCTTGCGTTTACGCATCTTTGGCCTTATTTTCGTCTTACGCCGCACATTCCATCTTCGTTTCGCTCGACCGCGCATCGGTCTTAGAACTGGTGATTCTCGTATAGTATTTCGACGGACCTCTCCATCTTTGTCGTCGCCGGTTCTTCCACTGACATGTTTGTGTCGTTTGTATGTGGGTTGTATGTCCTTGGGATCAGCACCACTTTATTCAAAAATATCGGACTGGCCATCTCGTATTGGCTGTCTTCTGCGTCGTCTTCTTATAGATTACATGCACCGTGACTTCGTCTTCGCCTACCGGCTCCCCGTCATTCACGGCTTTTCGAACTTTGCCTGTAATCTCCCCGTCATTCCGGAATAGCGCCCTTCTCACCCGTTTTCCGTTTAATATGCCGGGTTTCGTGGACAATTCTCTCATCCTGGTCACTATTCTACCAGTCAGTTCGAGCACTTTGAGGAATTTCGTGGTCTTTCTCCGCAACGGTCTAGTACAGCACTCCCCGGAAAATTCTACCCCTATTTTATATACTTGTGGTAAAAATTCGGTCTAATAGTTTTTAAGTTAATAACGTACAAACATACACCATCCGTAAGGATTTTATATATTAGTATAGATTAATGGAACAATATTTATTATTATAAGAAGAATAAAAATATTCTTTTATAATTCTATAAGTTAATTTCGCGAATCGATGTCGCGTACTCGTGCCGAAACCACTGCTTCCGAGGTTCCGAGATATAAGAAAACCAGAGATTAATTCTGATTCTGCAAAAGAGTCTTTGATTTTTAACGGAGCATTGAACTGTATAACAATTCTCCACGTTGAAAATTGCTACGACTCCCCGCTGGTACAAACGTTTTTTTTAACGTCTATCTGATGCGAGGAACAGCAATAAAAACCGAGATAGCGATCGCATTTTTCGCGTACTATTCCAATTATTAACGATTACGATTTCAAATTACGAATTTTGTAATAATTTATTTGAAAAGAATATTCGTAATTTTGTATGAGACAGATTAAAATGTTATAATTACGTTTTATTTTGTACTGTGTATGGCATACTGACAAACTTAAGTGCAGATGACTATTTTGTTGTTAAAATTATAGGCAATACGCCGGGCACGCCAAGGATGCTGCTGGAGATTATGTCCATCTTCGATTGTTGTCTCTGCTTATTATCGATGTAACTAAACTTTTTTCAATTTCTGCACCTCTCGTTACGCTATCTATTGTATTCTATATTTTCATCTTATCATGCCGTTGTATTTCATACATTTTAAATGTCTTCTGCATCCTACATTAGGTCTACTGCAATTTTGAGAGATAGTTTATAAATTTATATTGTATTCCTATAATTCACGCACAAAATATATATCTTGCAAAATATTACTTGCTCTAATAAATGTACTTGGAATAATACTTTGATTTCAGTTCTTTTTCATGCTGTTATATTTATTTTTTGTGTTTTTTAAATAATATTACTTGCTCTAATAAATATACTTGGAATAATACTTTGATTTCACTTCTTTTTCATGCTATTATATTTATTTTTTTGTGTGTTTTTAAGTAAATATTTTTTTATTTTTCTAATATTCATAAAATTATTTTGCGTGAAACATACTTGGCGTTATTTTTTACATTTTTAATGTCTTTTTTTAGTGGATTACATTTTTCGCGAATGGAAATTTACTTTAAATGTAATATAAACATGCAGGACTTTAACAAGTGTGAAGTAAATAAGTGACAATTGATAAACGCAAACTGAGAATATCTAAGGCCCATATTTTTGATTTATTGTTTCGAATATCGAGTCTCACCTCAAGAGAGTGAGAAATGCAAAATTAATGACGTGAGATCCGAAAGAGATAACTAATGTCCCGCATAATATTGTGCTAATTGAAATATTTTGTGCACATTAGCATATACAATTTGAATTTTGATAGCTATTTCATTTCATTACTATATCCCTCAAAATCAAATATTTATATTAATTCGAAATGGGTCAATTTTAATTGGTTAACTTTAAAATAATTGCTACAAAAAATGTTTCTGTTTCAAGAAATAACATTTATTGTATCTCACGTCATACCGCTTCAACTGGTTTTTATACCAATTATCAAAAACATATATGGATAGACTGTAAAAGTTTAGGCTAAAATTGGCGCGTGATAAGAACAAATATAATTTCAATTAATAATCGAACACAAACATGATTTTGTTAACTAAATTACATGGGATGTATGTCAAATAGATGATATACTAAATGACTAAAATATTGTAACGCATTCCTCAATTTTCGATCGTGATATATGGATACTGCAAATATCTCTGAGGATATACATATGTATTCAATATATTACATTTTTACACCAATTTATGTAATATTTAATCCTGGACGATATTTGGGAAGAGAAAAGATGGGAGAACAAAACAATAGTGTTTATTACTCAGTAACAAATATTGCCTATATCGTTCTATCATTGCAATATTATAATGTGTATATATATATATATATACCTATTTATGCAATTGTATTTATTGATTTACCTATTTATATCTTATATATTTCATTTTTCTTTAATTTAATACATATTTATTTAATTTATTATGTGATGAAATGCATAAATCAATTATGTAATTATATCCAGGATTAAATGTTAAATCCTAGTCTGTTACAGTCAATATCCATTTTAAGGCAACGGATCTATGCAATGTAATATATATGTAATCATAATTTATTGTCGTGATTTGACACAAGCGTCTCTACAATGTATTTAATGTAATTGTAGATCCGATTACCTCAATTATAAAAATGTATTCATCACTCACTGACCGATGCGCAACAGCGGAATCATTCTGCAACGTCGGCGTCGCTACGATGATTCTGTAACAAGCAAATATAAAATCGAAATTAGAACGACAGAAAAGAGAAATAGTTAGTATTTAAAAAAATGATTACTAAACATAGAACACTGAATTCTATATTCTTGTTTATTAAGCAAATGTTTAATGGCGTAATTACGGATTTTATTTTTTGAGAATACTCTATTTATTGAATATAATATAAGTTTCTATAGGATTAACATTTGAAAATAAAATATTTTTCTTTAATTTTATTTTTTGAATAACTTTAGTTAAAAAGTGGACGGTCCTTCCGTAATAAGATAATATATTATGAATCAGTTATATAATTACCGCATGTTGCTTCGCCGGCGCCTGTTGCCTCTCTCTGGCCACCTCCTCCTTTCAGGCTGCTGGTGTTGACAGCTCCGCAGGTCTTTGGCACAACACTCGCGAAAACGACTAGTATAATAACTGCGCGATACTTTACACGGCACTCCCGTGAATTGAAACGCGACTTGAAACTATAATTAAAACGCGATCGGTACGAACGCGCTCGCGCATCTACCTGACGCGAGGGATAGCGATAAGATCCCATTGTCGAATCGGTGATCGCGTCCGAAAACGAGGAAAAAACGCGATTATATGCTAATTACATTCACGCTACGGTATTCCCGAAAACCCGACGATTTTGAACGGCACTTTCGAATACGCGACGAGCCGTTTTTATATACGATCGGCGGCGAAGTGCAATGGGTACTTTTTGCTTCCCCGTCGTCAGAGTGCAGAGTTCTTATTATGAAACTTTTCGGATTCAATTCCAATCGAATTTTATTTTGAAAAGTTTTATGATATGTACCCTGAACACCTCGAGGTACTGAGCCTCTCCACCATCTGCAAGGTCGTACCCAGTGGGAGAGGATTATTAACAAAGCCGGCAAAAAGCCGGGTAATTTTTGATACGCAGAAAGTACCGTACGCACGTAAATGCAGCACCGCTGTTATATGAAAATTATCGCCCGTAAATACATTGCGACGGAAAGATAATTTGGCTCGACACTTTGTACGGCACTTCCGAAATTAAAATTATTAGCGGAAAACGCTAATAATATAATTACAATTACACGATACTTCGCACTCCCGAAAATGCGACGCGACGAACCACTTATATGATCGGCGATGATTTAAAGTCATATCATGTGTAGGTAGTGGAAGAGTAGAACAAGAGGAAAACATCATTTTGCAAGGTTAAAACAGAGATCAATAAAATATGAAGCTTCATTAAGTAAAGAGTCGATAGACACGTGGAGTCACTGAATTAGAAGCAATAGTACAGTTCTACTAAAGTTAAATTAAAAAATTGATTGATCCCAGATTAAATCGATCCGCTCATTTCGAAAGAACTATTTCGCACAAATATAAGATGTATAAAACGTTTGAGAAAAAATAACAAAAAAATAAATATCTTTGTCGCGTATATTTGAATTTATTTCCTTTTCTACATTACTAGCTGGTTACCCGGGCTTCGCCCTGGAGGACATTTGTAATAAGGGCTTTGCTCTGGAGGACATATGACACGCAAATAGCGTATATTTACATTTAACGCCAATAGATTTCCGCATCACCCTTGAGGTACTGTAAAAACTTCTGTGAAAACAACATTGCGAGTTTTATTGCTCTCATCAGGAATGAGTATTGTTTGTTCCTTTGCCGAACCAATCCGTGAGAGCCCCACATATAATATAATTGGCTGTATGAATAATCGCGTGATCGCAACACTATATCCTTAAATCCATAGTCTTCGTCAACCATCAATACTGCGACTTCGTTAGTTGTTGGAGCATTATAGCGACCTCTGTGTTCCCCAAGCGGCCGCTGTTCAGCACCGGTTCCCAATTTTGAACCAGAATTTTAAACCAAATTTTTTCATATATAATTCTTTAAGATTCGGTCAATTATTTCGTAAAATTAAAAAAAATTCGGTTTTTAGAAAATGTATACTCTATCTATACCTATATGTATACTAATATATAAAATCTTTACAGGTGGTGTATGTTTGTACGTTATTAACTTAAAAACTATTGGACCGAATTTTTACCACAAGTATATAAAGTAGGGGATAGAATTTTTCGGGGAGTGCTATAGAGTGTGTAGTTTTTTGTCACCGATTTTCTGGAAACCAATTTTTTTAATTTTTTTAATTCTTACACCCGTAAGAATTATGGTGTATGTTTGTATGTTTTTAACTTAAAAACTATTGGACCGAATTTGTATTAAAACCATATAAAATAGGGGTAGAATTTTCCGGGGAATGCTATAGAGTGTATAGTTTTTCGTTATCTATTTTCTGGAAACCGATTTTTTTAATTCTTTTAATTCTACCACCCGTAAGAATTAAAAAAATCGGTTTCCAGAAAATTGGTAACGAAAAACCGGAAAAACTACACACTCTATAGCACATTCCAGAAAATTCTACCCCTATTTTATATGGTTCTAATACAAATTTGGTCCAATAGTTTTTAAGTTAAAAACGTTCAAACACACACCACTTGTTAGAATTTTATATAATAGTATAGATAATAGTATAGACTGGATAAGTCTTCCACGGAAAGGGTGGTTTTTTCTCCGATGAGTTCAATCAGTGAGTTAATGGCGCGTTTCCTTTGACCCATCCATAAAGCTCAACTAATTGTTTGAGGCTTGCAACAATGCTTTCTACCTCTACAACTTGGAGGAGTGCTTTTTTCGCTCTCAATCGGGTCTGAGATCCGAAATAAGGTGTGTACCTTCCTCTTCCTGTAGGTTTGTGAAACCAGGGCTGTTCTTGCTCTGCTACAAGCACCGCTCTACTCGCCATGTCAGGGGTTATGGAATCCCAATGAACTAGGCGGGTTTGTTCTTGTTGCGGCAGCATGGTGATACCCTCCATAGGGATATTCCATGCCTTCTCTCTGAGGAACTGTGTATAAACAGTTATACACTCGGCATCCTTGATCTCTTCTATGTGAGGATCTGCTTTTTTCCGTCTTAAATAAATGCCGAATTTGTCATCCATGCCTCGTACAGCCCTTATTACATCCAGCTCGTTGCTCCAGCTTTTAAAGGCAAGTTGTTGTATTGAACGTGTATTCGCAAACATGGTTGACCATCTCTCTTGAAGACCTACATTGGAGAGAGAGTATAACTTATTTAAAAGTTTCGGGTTACAAGGTGTTATAGAAGAAAGATCTTTCACAAGCTTGCTCTGGGCCTCTTCTGCGTTGATAGAGAACAAGAACTTCACCTCTTTGTTGACAATGAAGTCCTCTAGTCCTTTCTTCACTTCCTTCTTTATGTAGTTCTCAGGCTGAATAGGTATTTCTAGCGGGAGGCTTTGGGGATCCTTAATCAGAGACAAGAAATCTTTATGTCCGCTGGTGGCCAATGTAATGACCTTTCCTATGTAGTCGCCGAGTATTCTGTCGCTAGATATAGTTCGAACAAGGTGCAAGTTGGTGCTGAGAACGTCCTGCACTGCACGCGTACAAAACTGGCTGTAAATTGTGATGGGATATCCGCCAAGGCACCTGGTCACCATCAGTAAGCAGCAGGTATATTCCCAAGGTTCTTCCATCAACCACTCTTGGTCCGACCACAAGTGAAGGCACGCCTCTACAACAGTGCAAAAATAGGCATATATTGGTGTTGAATCTTCAGCAGCTGCTGCTATTCCTGTAGAAAATATTCCAGCAAGATCTCCTGATAAAGATGGAATGACCTGGTTTGCCTCACTGGCGAGTCGCGTTACTCGTTTACAGCAACCGCTGACCTCCTTTATAATGGTACTTTCGTGAATACTCAAATAAGTTCCGTGAGTACCATGTTTCTTCTAATTTGATGACGATTTTGGCTTTGTCACATAGATCCCTCAAGATAGCAAGAAAGTTGTTGATGTATTCATCACGAGTAAGACCTCTGGCCTGTAGATAGGATAATGGAGGGATTCGGAGTAGGATGACTTGATTATCTCCCTGCCCAAGGAGAGAGGCAAAAGTACCGCACAACCAAGATGCCAAGAGAATTATGAGAATGGTTGCTAAGGTCCATCCTTTCTGACGCAAACCCTCCACCTATGCCTCTGGGAAAGGATAACATCTCGGACCTTGCTTGGGTAATGAGTTAGGTCCCTGCTCGGGTGGACCAAATCTATCTTGAAATAGTAGGTACGAAATAAGAGGAAATAAATGGGTGAAGGCATATACACCGCTTAATCCGAATAACCTATCTAGCTCTTCAAACAAGGCCTGCACGAGTTCAGCACGGAAGTGTGTGCACCAAGAAGAGAAATCTAATACAATAAACACGTATGTTTCGCCTTCGATCTGCAATACTGGAGTATTCATCCTGAGAATCGTCCTCGTCAGCTGCTCCTCGCTCATTGTCATTGACTGGTTCTTTATGTAACGAAATACATGATCGGCGATGTTTTTTTCTGTTGCGGTTTGGTAGAGTCTCATCTCGAAGCACATCTTGCAGTAAAACCTCGCGTCAATATATTTAAACTCTCTTTCTTTGGCTACCGCAACCATTACGCGCCAAGGTAAGGGGATATCTCCTATCTGAATTTGATCTATAACATCTTTGACAGAGATCCGCTCTTGACTTAGATAGTGTACGATGACGCTTTTCGACGTTGGTGGAGGTCCTGTTGGAAACCTGCCATAGTTCGTTCGATGCGCTTGCTTATCGTACTCGTGCACCCATTGTTCCAACGAAGGAATTATTGACTTATCTGATAAGAGATCGGATATATCTACATGGCAGTCGAAATCCAAATTCTTCTCCAAGTGAACAAACTTAAAATCCTCTGGGATCCATGGATGAGTAGAATCCTCCTCCCATGTATTATTCATATAATTCCGCTTAATTTTAATAGGAGCACGGGTGAGAACCCGGAGTACCGGCCATCGTCGATTTCGCTTATAATATTGTCGACAGAATTCTAAGCGGAATGCCCAGACAAGTTTATCAGACATATCTTGACATGAGCCTTTCCCCGCAGCACCTTTTTTGATCCAATTGTTAACACTGGCCGTCATATCAACGTCTGGGTGTCCAAAGCACTTCCATAACCCGGATAATTCCAAGCGTAATTGAACATCTATGTCACTGCTAACAGGTCTCATCAGCATTTTGTAAAACTCTGTTTGCTTATATTGGGATATCTCTGTCAGGAGTGTCGTCAAAAGCTCAGGTTTAGCTTCTGTGTCCTGAAGAATACACGCTATGGTGATAGAAGGCCACATTTTGAGGACCTTGTATGCCGGTCTGCCGTGATCAGCTATCAAACGCCGCCCGGCCTCGATGCACTCCATTACAGCGTGATGGAAGTTAATAGAGGGGTATTTCTCTGGATACACGGAGCTGTACAAACAGGCATCAAACCATGAATTGATCATATCCCGCAAACAGACCAGATGAGAATGTGTTATCAACCAGCAGGTCTTGCTATCGGACCATATTAAGTGTAGATTGCCATAGGCATCACATAAGTATTTACCGAGCGAGTAAGTCTGGTGAAATTCAGTGCTGAAAGTGATTTTTTTCAGTATTTTGTCCATGTTTCTCTTGCAGCGAAACAAGAGCACAAGTTCTTGACTCGGTGTGCAAGGAAGAACGAATGTGTCACCTGTGTAATCTAGTAGGGATATCCTGAGGGCTTGTTGGGCCACCCGAATTGCGGTTGTCAGTTGCGTGACCGGTTCGTTGGTATGAGCGAAGTGCCTCCATTCTTTCATGCACCAAGGTAAAAAGTCAATACTATTCATGATGAATGCATCCTTTGAGTCAATTTTTTCCAGAAGATCTTTATGTTCCTTCTTCAATGCTTTGGGATTAATTCTATTTTTCAGCATGTAATCTATTTCTGATGTTAAGAGGGCTGATGATAAATGCCGATCTTTACGGAATATAGGTTGTCGAATGTGTTCAAAATGAACGTCTGGAAGGTCCTCAGCTTCCATGATTTCTGATGGGACTAATCAATTTTCTTTTACAATTGGATTGATTGGTCTAATAGTATAGACTAGTATAGACTAGCTGGTTACCCGGACTTCGCCCCGGAGGACATATGTAAAAAGACACGCAAATACACTCTTAAGATATTAAGGAACATATTGATATAATTGAGCATAAACACTTCGAACTAATCTCTTGGCACCTTCATAAGCTATTGCACATATGCTGCGCCAATGTGGTATCCGGCTGGGTTTTCGATTATTCGATTCCTTACAGCAGGTATCACCTCAAAATCGATGACATTTGGACAAAATTGAGCATAAACACTTCGAACTAAGGAACATATTGATATAAGTTTTTTCAAAATTGGTCCAATACTTTTCGAAATACAAAAGCAAGCATACATACACACCTATTTATTTCGAGTATCATGTAAGTGAGGTTGAGTTTGGATTGAATTTGGCGATGTTCGTTAAAGCGGTTTTTTTTAAAGAAAATTTGTATTTTTTGTAGAAAAGTTTGTGGCGCTCTAACTTTCGCAAATTTTTAGATATCGATCTATTTTTAATTTTATTATATTCTTCAGTATTTGAGAAAAAATAGCGGCTTTCGTATATTTATATACATATATATATTTTTTTAAAAATAAATATTTTTGTAAATTGGACGACAATTATGAAAATAAATTAATTTCTTCAAAAATTTTTAATTTACATCTCTAATAATAATTTTAGTTGTAGAAGACAATCAGGACGAACTTCTGATTTGAGCAGCAGTAAAATCTGAAAGGGAGCAAACAGTGAAGTTAGAAAATACTCAAGACGAAGTAAAAGATGTTGATTAAAAGTTCCATATAAAAAAAGTGTATTATAAAAAAAAAAGATTGAGAAAATGCAGAATTGGAGTCAAAGAAAAAAAATTTTGTAAAAGATTCAATACTTACAAAATTTATTTTATGGATTTTTTAAATTTTTGTGATTTCTTCTCATTCTTATTTTTTTCAAAATATTTATTTTCAGAATAATGCGCTTTTTGTGTATTATCTTGAGTATTTTCAAAAGTCGTTGCTTGCTCCTTTTCATAATTTTTAGCAGCTTGAATTAGCAGCTAGGTCGTCCTGACCGTCTTCTAGTACTAAAATTATTAATTGCGATGTAAATTAAAAATTAAAAAAAAATCAAAATAAAAAAATTTAATTATTTTCAAAAAATTGTCGTCCAATTAAAAAAATATAGATATAGATTATTAAAGAGAACAAATATTCGTTTGCTTTATTAAAATTTAAAAATTTTTATTTAAGGGGGTATTCTACTGTAAAATGCGCTTTTTTCGGGATTTTTTTTACAAGAAACCAGTGAAAATTGTTAATATCAGCTTTTTATGTATATATTTTATTATCTTTAGAGAACACAAAAAATATTGTTTGAAGCTAAATTAATGGGCGTAGGTTTCTACTTACACACTTAAAAACTATGACGAAGCAATGTGCAAGTTTCTACTTGCACATTTAAAAACTATGAGGAAGCAATATGCAAGTTTCTACTTGCACACTTTTTTAATTTTGTCACCTTTTTTTAAATCAAGGTCACGATAAATTTCTTCATTAAAGTTTATTATGTGAATCTCTAACTTATACTCCCCATCCGTCAGAGACCCACAACCGATTGATTTGTTTAATTTATTGTTATAAATTGTAGCAAAGTTTGTTTTGATGTAACCTTCTATGACTAAGAAATAGATGTTCAGAAAGTGTTAAAAAAGAATTATATTTTATATTTTGATTATTTTATAAGTAAATAAATATGCATATATATATGTGTATATATATATTTATTGCAAAATTATAAATTTTTAAACAAATTTCCATTTTTTCCCATTTGTGTTCAAACGCCTTGTATAAACAATTAGGTTTAATATTTGGCTTTAAAATCTATTGGATACCGTAGTAGAGATGTTGACAAGTAACTCAGAATTTTTTTGAATTTTTTGAAAGCTTAGAACATAAAAATAACAGGGTGGATTAAAAGCTCTAGTTGGTTGATGGCGTTTGTAAAAAAATCGGTGGTTGACGGAGGGTTGACAGATGGAATATAATTGACTAAATACGTTGCTTTATTTAATTGCGACGTGTGTACATACTAGTTTGCAATCGCCATTTGCAAGTTTTTATCTGTACTTCACTGACACGTTTCGTTAGTGACAACTCGCGAAGGATATTAATATTCATAGAATTAATTAACAATCAAAGTAAAACAATTACGGTATAATGACCAATTTCCATTTACTCTCGCCTAATTAATTATGCGGGTAATAAACGTCGTCCATGTTTATGTAGTTCTGGCTTGTAGCACGGAATGTCGGAATAAACGTTGAATGCGTTTTCTAGAGATATTAAACTGTTAGAAAAAACATGGTCTAAATTTTTGAGATAAGGAATTAAAAATTGTTAATATGGAATACACATTGGAAAGACTACTGTGATCCCATTTTACGTAGTTGCTATTCACATATTTTATTCATAACTGTTCTAAGAAAGAATTTTCACTAATTTAATTAATTTTATTTGTATATATTAATGATATTTATTTAATTTATTTATGTTTATAAAATAAAAAATTTTTAAAATAAAGTTTCATAAAAAATATATACGCATTTTATATGCAATATACATAAAAATTACTTCACGTCAATTATTAATGTTATTTTTTACAAGTTTTTCATTTTGACGTAGAACTACGTTTTTCTCCGCGTTGGGTAGGGGGTAATATCGGATGCACGATGCAACGAAAACATGTCACACTTTGAACGTTTATATCTTTGAAACTATTAATCATAGAATAATAATTAACATCTCATTTTAAAGCTTAAGAAGTCACATTTCTGATAAAATAAGTCCGAACCCTCCATTTTTTACCTTTTTGATACAGTACAAATTTTTATGATTGTTCTAATTTTTGTTATGTAATGAAAACACGTCACACTTTGAACGTTTATATCTTTGAAACTATTAATCGTAGAGTAATAAATAAGGTGTTATTTGGTAGCTTATATATAGTCCCATTTTCTCTTTAAAGTCTATAAAGTCTCCAAAAGGAGTTACCGATTTTTATCTTAACAAATCTCCATAATTGCTCTAATTTTTGTTATATCTTTGAAACTAATAATTGTAGAGTAATAAATAAGGTGTCATTCGATAGCTTATACAGTCCCATTTTCTCTTTAAAGTCTCTAAAGTCTCCAAAAGGGGTTACCGATTTCTATCTTAACAAACATGTCATACTTAGAACGTTCTAATAAACATTATTTAGGGAAGAATTGCGATGGCAGTAAAAAAAAACCATTTGTTAGGAAGAAATTAAAGCTACTACCACTTGGGTTGAATTTTTGGATTTATACATTATCGCTTAGGTTGAGCTAAATAACGTAAGAGAGGCAATGGAGGGTTAATGTTGCGCAGATAGCGCAAATGACACAATACCTGGACAACTTGAGAAAGCAATGAAAAAATCCGTACGAACTGGTATACACAATGTTCGAGGTGCAGGAATTAAGTCTAATTTATCTGTTTTTATACATTCTTTGATATTAAATCCGGGATCTTTTGTATTGTCTTAGCACGCTTGAATAAAAAATAACTTTAGTTTTCCGGCAAGACTTGGGCATTTGTCGATCGTAAAATACTTCCACACAGAATCTGCTGCATGGTCCGTATCGTAAGCGGAGAGTCGTTCAAGGCAACCATGTGTTAAAATAGATATTATAATACAGACATGATACAGTCATAATTAGTGTGGTTCATTTTGGCAGCTGTGAAAGTAATAATCTGCTTGTTATTTCAGTTACACATATTTTAGTTAGATCTATGATAAAGCATTTTACCTATTTTTAATTGTTTTTGGATTTTTTCGTAAGTATAATCAGTACATGTCTTAACTTGAAATTCAAGATTTTCCCAAGTTTTTCTTAAGTTCTTACAATCGATTTTCGTACCGAAACGAGTAAAATCCTTTTTATTTTTGAAAATTCGGTGATTGAAGATAATTGCTATTCCTCGATGAGGGTGGTTCATGTTATAAGTCCTGTAAAAAGAATTTTGTCTTATTCTTATTGTGTAAATTTATTAAAATTGGGTATAATTTGACACTATGAATCAAGAGACACGGTAGTGTCTCGCGCCAAGTACACGCGGAGCGAGACCAACCGTGACTCTTTTACGCGACGCGACGATTTGCAAGTACTCGAGATGTTGAGATCTCGATAATGAGTGAACGGATCAAGTTCTAAATAGGCTTGATCGATAGCTTGGGGTCGATTTGGGGGGGGGTCCGTTCTTTTCATTTTTCCGCTACGTGCCCTACGAGCGGAGATATTGCGACGCAAAAGTCGAAATGTGAAATTTTATATTAAGATACTTCTTCTTCTTCTACGTCGACCGCTCTCATATATATCACGTGATCAGAGAAAACGTCACTTTCACTTTTTCGCCACTGGCGGTGGCGGTGCTAGTATCGCCAGTTTCGATATTGTGCGCGCATTATTATCGATCTAGTAGGTAAATTATAGGTCGATAGACTTATCGGTCAGGAGGAAGATTTTTATATTTAAGTAAATTAGGTACCGTGTCTTTTGATCAAATAATCTTGATAATAAATAATATTATTATAATATTATTATATATATTATTATTATTATCAACCCAGCGAATAAATCCATCGAGTCGATATACAGGTTACCGACGACGAGGTCCAGATAGTGCGCTCCGTAGTTTTCGGTGTCTAGGTGTATTAATACTTTGAATTCGATGTCTACGTGTCTCAGGTTGTCGACGACGAGGTCCAGATAGTGCGCTCCGTAGTTTTCGGTGTCTAGGTGTATTAATACTTTGAATTCGATGTCTACGTGTCCCAGGTTGCCGATGACGACGTCCAGATAATGCGCTCCGTAGTTTTCGGTATCAGGTGTATTAATACCTTGAATTCAATGTCTACGTGTCCCAGGTTGCCGACAACGAGGTCCAGATAGTGCGCTCCGTAGTTTTTGACGTCTAGGTGTATTAATACTTTGAATTTGATGTCTGCGTATCCCAGGTTGCCGATGACGACGTCCAGATAATGCGCTTCGTAGTTTTCGGTGTCTAGGTGTATTAATACCTTGAATTCGATGTCTACGTGTCCCAGGTTGCCGATGACGACGTCCAGATAGTGCGCTCCGTAGTTTTCGGTGTCTAGGTGTATTAATACCTTGAATTCGATGTCTACGTGTCCCAGGTTGCCGATGATGACGTCCAGATAATGCGCTCCGTAGTTTTCAGTGTCTAGGTGTATTAATACTTCGAATTCGATGTCTACGTGTCCCAGGTTGCCGACGACAAAAAACTATAGCGCGAACTTGACGCGGGACACTACCGTGTTATAGGTTATGTATGTGACTGTGACAGCTGGTGACAGCGCGCTAAACGCACTGTCTGCACTGCGCGCAGTACACACACGTATACATCGAAACTGGCGATACTAGCAGCACCGCCAGTGTCGAAAAAGTGAAAAAGACACGATTCCAACCAATGAAATGATAGCATGGCATGAGTGATGAGTAGACGACGTATCTTAATAAAAAAATTTTCACTTTGCGTCGCAATATCTCCGCTCGTAGGGCACGTAGCGGAATATTATAAGAGCAAAATTTCCGAGAAAAGCAACGTGTTGGAGAGAAGGCACGTGTTGAAGATTACGGTTCATTAAAAAGCTACAAATACTATTGATTTCTTATATTAGAAGATAAGTTAAAAAGTTAAATCGTTGTATTAACAAAGATTTGTGCGTAAAAATCGAGTTTATGTAAAGAAACATAGATATCAAGGATGATACTACGTCTTAAATTTAAACGAAATTAAGAAAACAAAGGTAAGAAAAAGAGGTAAATTTTATTTTTCAAAAAGGTAAAAAAAGGCGCCAAGTACACGCATGGTTACCTCGGAAAAACTAAGTAGTAGTATTATTAATTTTAAATTAATAAAATCCAAGTGGTACTTAATGTGTTTATATTATTAGCATTATTCAAGCTAAATTACGATTATGTCTTGTATCGCAAAATATATACGGCTTATAGAGCTTTACAATCTGTACATACTGTTTGTAAGATAAAGATATACTGTTTTTAAGATGCGTAACACTACAAAACGCATGATATCAGTACAAAATTACCTTTTTCAAAAAGGTAAAAAAAAGGCGCCAAGTACACGCGTAGTAGTGTATATATTTTAAAATCTTAAATGGTAGTAGCTTTATTTTTCCCTAACAAAATAATTCACAAAATTGCGTACCTAACTCAACCCAAGTGATATGTAAACCTAACAAAATAATTCACAAAATTGCGTACCTAACTCAACCAAAGTAATATGTATTATACCTCCAAATAGCTTTACCCTGTACATACTGTTTATAAAATGCGTAATACTACAAAAAGGCGTGATATCCGTACAAAATTACCTTTCTTAAAAAAAAGGTAAAAAAAAGCGCCAAGTACATGCATAGTAGTGTATATGATGTTACCTAAAAAAAAGTGGTAGTATTATACCTCAAAAAAACCTAATTACAATTACAAAAAAGAAATGATATCTTTGTAAATTACAGCGCCAATTACAGAGAGAACATATATATTGCCTCAAAAAATAATTGTTGCACTACTTTGAAAAATCTTTACATTGTGTCAATTAGAAAAAGAATGTATGATAACAATTTTATAAAATTAAAAAATTTTATTTAAATTTAACAAGAGAATACAAGATATTTAAATACAAAGTTTACATGTGTATTTTTTAGTGGTCACAAAGAATTACAGAGATAACAGTACAAAATAAAAATATTTTATTAAAATACATAAATTTTTCTTGTAAAAAAACTTGGCGCTGCTAGACCTCGAAATTGTAAAAAAATAAGGACAACAATAAATAAAAATAATTCAGAGAAGAATGCGACAGAAGTAACAAAATGATTATCAGCGTGGTGTGTATGTGCGAGCGAGTGATATGGGTGTGTGTGACGATGGCGAATAATGCGGCTTGTAATTAAGTATGGGATAAGTTTATTTATTTATTTACAATTTCGAGGTCTAGCAGCGCCAAGTTTTTTTACAAGAAAAATTTATGTATTTTAATAAAATATTTTTATTTTGTACTGTTATCTCTGTAATTCTTTGTGACCACTAAAAAATACACATGTAAACTTTGTATTTAAATATCTTGTATTCTCTTGTTAAATTTAAATAAAATTTTTTAATTTTATAAAATTGTTATCATACATTCTTTTTCTAATTGACACAATGTAAAGATTTTTCAAAGTAGTGCAACAATTATTTTTTGAGGCAATATATATGTTCTCTCTGTAATTGGCGCTGTAATTTACAAAGATATCATTTCTTTTTTGTAATTGTAATTAGGTTTTTTTGAGGTATAATACTACCACTTTTTTTTTAGGTAACATCATATACACTACTATGCATGTACTTGGCGCTTTTTTTTACCTTTTTTTTAAGAAAGGTTTAAATTACTCAATTTTAATAAATTTACACAATAAGAATAAGACAAAATTCTTTTTACAGGACTTATAACATGAACCACCCTCATCGAGGAATAGCAATTATCTTCAATCACCGAATTTTCAAAAATAAAAAGGATTTTACTCGCTTCGGAAATCGATTGTAATTTAACAGTGTAAGAATTGATCGCAGATAAACGATCGTTTCGAAAGTGCTGTGCACGTCCAAAAATTTAACTTGATAATTAATTAATTTGATAAACAAAGTCAATTACAGGTTTCATCGGCAAAGCGTGTCGCTGAATACGAATTGTTATCGCAAAATCGATATTTCCATCTTGACCGCGTAAAATTGTATAATGCTATGAGTAATTTTACTAACCGCGTCAACAGTGGTGATGCATGGTATTTGCTTATGCTGACGTATGTTCTTAGATGATACATTTGCCTCGTAATCGAAGGCAACGCGTCGGCATACGAATGTTACTAGAGTCAGCAAATCATATCTGGTGCCATTATCACGTAATTTTGTGCATAACGACTGCACGAACCATGATAAAAGTTCCTTGTTTCTTAATCTTAGATTTATTAAACAGAAGTAATAAATTTTTTACGCCAGTATATAGAATAACAATTAAAGTAATTTAAATCGACCTGACTGGCAATATATAACGTCTTTTCGGATGTGAACATAGAAAACAACAATAGAACTAATATCTTTATCAAATTAAGAATCGCTCGTTCTTTTCCTTCTCCAGCTGACTACTTGAGAAAGCAATGAGAAAATCCGCATGAATTGGTGTACGGAATGTTTGAGGTACGGAAATTGAGTCTAATCCATCCATTTCTGTACACTCGTTGACATTAAAACCGGGATATCGTTTTCTTAAATCGTATTACTTTGTATTGTGAAAATGTATATCTTTTCACTTTTAAAAGAAGACAGTTTTCGATAAAATTAGCTTTTGCTATGACAATTAACAAGTCACAGGGTCAGACATTTGACAGAGTAGGAATAGATCTTCGCAAAGACGTTTTTAATCATGGGCAACTTTATGTTGCCCTTTCACGAGTTAGATCTTGGGAAGCATTAAAAATTTATCTTGGCAGTCAGCGGAATAATAAACAAGTTAAAAACTATGTATATAAAGAAATATATGTATGATTTCTCTTCCTTTAAATTTTAATATGAGGATAGTTTTTTGACATATATAATCATATAGGATGTGTGCGTATATATTTATTAAAAATGTACAGTGTTAAAGAATAAATGGCGCTTGATATATATTGATATGTAAAATATATATATATATATATATATATATATATATATATATATATATATATATATATATTATATATATATAGTAAAAAGCTAAATGGCGCGCGCGCAGCGCGCGCCTGTGATGTTTTAGTAATATTAAAAAATGCATATAAAAGATAATCAATTCCTTCGTGTGACTTAAATTTTTATTATCTTACGGAAAAATGTCATGTTGTTTTCAAAAGAAAAACTAAAAAAATGATCCAAAGATCCAAATTTTTAAACATTTTTGGGGAGATGAATTAAACAATGAATGTTATATAAAAAAGAATTTCTTCTGCATATATTTATGCAGTAGGAAACAAATGATTCTAACAATTTTTGTGCTTTGTTAATTTTAATGTCGTTTACTTTTGACTTAGTTAAGAGGATAGCGAATAGCGCAGTGTGATTAAAAAAAAATGTAATTCTGTTGACATTTCCGAATAAATCTAACAGTATTGTGGTTGAAGTATACAATAAGAACTGCCGAAATTCAGTAGCCTTAAATCGGTAACACTCACCTAAACTTTTCGTGCGAACTCTTTTGGACAACTACGTGTAGCTATTATTAGTTATTATCGAAAAATGCTCGGAAATATGCCTTTTTCTTTAGTGCTTTTGGTTTAAATTTTCCATCAATCCATGCAGCCAGCAAATTTTTTTTTAACAACACCAAGGCACACTGAATGCATGAAGTCGTTAGGGACTTGACTTACTAATCCTATTGGTAAATCGTGGAAAGTCGAAATACCATTATTGATGCTGGTCGTCATTGTTCCGAATATGAGAATCATTATTTTGAAAAGTAATGAATTTTTTGTTGGTTCTGGGAGCGTAGCCTACTTTTACACGTGGGTCCGGTCGTTTTTGTGACGTTCTCCAGGAATTTCACATTTAGGGCAGTTGCCACCATAATCCTTAATATTGAGGCAATGATGTTTTGCTGGAGTGTCAGTGATAAATGCTTTGATTTGTAATTTAATATTTTGTCTATTATCGATGAAGTATGTTATAATATGTATGTTATAATTTAATAATTTTGTTATTAAAATTAGCAAAAAGTCTTTAAAATTAGCAGGCTATTTTCTTTCTTGATAAACACCCTTATGGGTATTTGGATGGGAATGCGTAAGAAACAATCATATAATGTAGCAGAAATAAATTCAGCCCTTTCTTTTATTTGGTCAACCCCAAGCTAGGGGACCCTCTCAAAATATAGAGAGTTAGGGGCAAGGTACTTTCGGAAAGTTGCCCATCTTCTACCTTCCGAGAGGTGGCGATCGAATAAAATCTTCTAGCAATTTTTTGGTCGGATTTGAACTTTAATCCGCCGGTTTGCTAAACCCTGGCACATCTCTGCGCCACGATCGCCACCCATGCTATCATCGGACGTTTATCAGATATATTTCTAATTCGAAATTGAATAGGCCATAACATCACATCGAACATTTTGCTTCCTCATAGAGGAAGCTTTGTTTTCGTTAAAGAAAAAAAAATTTTTTTTGTTTTTCTGAATGTGTTCAGAATGTTCTAAAACGTCGAAAAATTGCAATTTTAAAAAATGTCTGTATGTATGTATGTGTGTGTGTATGTGTGTATGTGTGTGTGTATGTGCCAAATTTACCGAAATTTCTATAACTCCAGAACTAATCAAGCAAATCTTAACGAATTATATATGAAATAGGGGTAGAATTTTCCGGGGAGCTATAGAGTGTGTATTTTTTCGTTACCGATTTTCTGGAAACCGATTTTTTTAATTTTTCTAATTCTTACGGGCAAAAGAATTAAAAAAATTGGTTTCCATAAAATAGATAACGAAAAAATACACACTCTATAGCACTCCCCGGAAAATTCTACCCCTATTTCATATACTTGTGTTAAAAATTTGGTCCAATAGTTTTTAAGTTATTAATGTTCAAACATACATCATCCGTAAAACTATTGGACCGAATTTGTATTAAAATCATATAAAATTGATTGATTAGACCCAGCTTTATATTTAATGTATATAATTATTAGTATTTATTTGTTTTAGCTTCCTCTATGAGGAAGCAATGTGTTTCTCATTGTTTTTGGGTTTTTATATTCTTCTTTTTTACTTTTTTCTATATCTTCGTGGAATTTCTTCTGCAAGTTTTTTAATTTGTTCTCAATTTTTTCTATTTTTCTTTCTTTTTTTTGTACTATTACATTTATTTGCATTTTGCTGCCTTCAATTCTTCAATATCTTGTTTCATTTTACTAAGTTCTTTGTTTAATTTTTCTTTGACTCTCGCTAATCTATTTTTGGCTTCTTCGTTGTTCTTGTATAGTTTATCTCATCTTTCTTTTTCTTTTATTTATTTCCTTTCTTTTTATATTGCATCTTTTTTTTTCCTTTTTCCTCAGGTATTTCATTAGTTCGCTGAAGCTTTTAATATCATCTTCTTTATTATTTGTCATTTTCGTTTGTTTGTATACTATGCTTTGCTTTTTCGTTTCTCTATTATGCCAATCTATATATGTATGTACTTACTTATTTTGCCCATGTTTTCTATCAATATGGGCTGAGAGGCTTTTAGGCCTTTTTTCATAATTTGGATTAACATGAGGGCACAAAATACATTTGGCCGTTCCATTATTTGTTACAAAATATTTACGGACCCGATAAGGGACGGACTTCCGTATTTCCATTATGTTATGTGATGTCTGTAAGTGGTTCGTCATTTTTAATATTAATGCGTCTCCGTCAACTTTATGTTGACAATAATTGCATTTCAATAATCCATCCATATCTTTGCAATGGTCCCACAAATCGCTTTTTATTACTAAATGTGGTACAGAAATAATAAAATTAAAGCAGATATGAAATGGGAATAGAATATAGTTGGGTGATACGCGAGGTATTTCCCCTTTTTCTCCGAAACAAAAAAAAAAGAATATAGTTGGGCGAGCGGTAGTGCGTATATATATGGGGCATTCCACGCCAATTCGCAAGGAGTCAAACTTCGACCTTTTTATTTTTGATGGCTGCTCGTTTTTTAACAGGTCTTTACGAGTACTATACCCGTGTAAGATCGTTTATATAATAAATGTAGCGTTTCCGAAATAGAGCCTGCGCAAAATAAGGACTGCAAAATTTTTAATGAATTTTTTCGCCTATTAGACAACGTCTAAGAAAAAAATTTATTGAACATAAAATACGCTATTTAGATCATAATATATATAGAAGTTCTGGACTATCTTTCTTTCTTTTTTTACTTTCTTCTTTTTCGTCTCCTTTTACGTGCATTTTTATCGTCGAATTCTAAACAACATAACAGTTTCTCAAAACGTTTTTCCGACATTGTTGATTTGTGAACATTACAATTTCTCCATAAACTTAACGTACGACGACATTTGTATTTTTTTAACGCGCCATAATATAGAAGTCCTATAAACGCTTTTATTATATAAATGTTAGCGCGCTAGCGGTAGAAAAATGATTAATACATGAAGTATTTCTGTATCGATGTTTTTTAATTTTGTTGTAATATTTGTTTCAATACCGATATGAAGGTATTGTTGACTAGGATCAATAACTTTTATATTTTACGAAGAGTTTTTACAAAGACCGAGTATCTTTTAATATTTGCTGGAAACACTCATGTTGTCTAAGAACAGATAATATAACATTTATCTGAAAGTGAGTCATTAGTTTTAACGCACACGTTAGTAAAACTTATAATAAATTCAGTATTCGGGCACGCATCACTTGAATTGTTACCACGTTCAAAATTGTTATTATTGTTCGTCATTACTACTGTTTTTATATTCATTTAAATTGCCATTCAAAGTATCACTACCGTAAAAAATATCACCTGTTTGATCTGTTGGATCAAAAGAAACATCAATACCAATGTCAGTAAACGGATAAAATTTTATATTAAAAAATTACTATGTACGGCAGTTAAGCCGCGGACCATGAAGAAATTATAAACATTTTTACTATATTTTTTACATGTAGGACATAGTAAAAGTTAGATTGAACAATATAGATTCATGAGAATTAAAGTCAATACCGGTTATTGACACTGCTTTACATACACTGCTTTCGGCTATAGGGTCATCAGGGATAGTCATCTTTCTGCCGCCTACACGTTAATTATTAATTTATAATTATATACAATGTGCTTATATATGATACCTGTTGTGAAAACTTCTTTACGTATTTCCGCAAAATGTTTCCGAGTTTTCTTTTTTAAATTGTTCCAGCAACTTTTTAGCGACGTCACATTTCGGTTTGCTAGTATGTATCTGATATTAAATTCACGGCTTTTGTTTAACCAGCACTTGTTTTTTTCTTTGATAGTTACAGCGTTTGGTTTGCTTGTTTTGAATTACATTTCTTACTTTTGATGATTTCGATTAATGTCATTGTTTTGTCTGTCGAAAAATTTGGTAGCCTCTTTTTATTCAGATTGTCCTTCACGGGCAGTTTTTTTTTTAAAACGATATAACACGGTCACACTTTTATTGATCTTTACCACAGAAAAAATAATCGAACAGCTGATCTCTTTACCAGCACGCTTTTACTCTTTTTTTTTTGCAAAATTTTAGCTAATCAATCACAGTTCACGTTTAAGGAGAAAGAAGCGTTCTGAGTTTCAGTGAATAGGGGGATTGCCTAAGAAATCCATTAAATTATTTTTTCGAATGTAATGGTGCTAAGTGTTGGCCCGGGTGCTTCTCCAAAAACAGGGTGTAACGGCCTATCTTTATGAATCGAACGCGGACTAGCTCGCCGGATCAGGAGTTCGATTACAGGCTCAGAGACAATAGCCAGATTGTAATGCACACTGAATAGTTTATTCGATATGATACATGCAGGTTTATTCGATATGATACATACAGAAATGGACGGCTCGCGGTATTCGCAGAGAACGATAGTGCGTGTGCACTCGGCGCGGTATTGCGGGTTTTACAATACGGAGGCTGGACGCGGTATTTACAGAGAACGATAGTGCAGGTGCACTCGGCGCGGGATTACGGAGTAACGGAACGCGGGTTTTACAATGCGGAGACTGGACGCGGTATTTTACAGAGAACGATAGTGCATGTTCGCTCGGCGCGGTATTACGGCTGGACGCGGTATTTACAGAGAATTGCGGAGCCCCGGGGCGGTGGCGGCGAAAGTACTTGTTGCGAGACCGAGCGTACTCGACCCCGTCGACGAGAAAGACTATAAGAACATAGATATACATAACAAATTTAAATCAATATTTTGGAAGTTGAAAATGCAAACGCCTTCTGTGACCTTCAGATTGTGACTTCGAATATGGCACGGAACGGAGCTAGTGGAGAAAATAAGCTGCCTCATTTTCCTTTACATTGCGACTCCCGGATACTTTTTATTTTATTTTTTTGACGCACTTTATATCGTAGCGTTCGCACAATGTGGCTTGGACACAACATTTGGCGACGCATGATTTATTGTTGCGTAACTTATATTATTTCTCACTTAAGAAGGACCTAATTAAGGTTGAAACGTAGTGAGCTAATTAAATAAATTGATACTGGCCAGTTGGGTCGCTTAATCTCGCATTTATTTTTAAATAGTAAGAGTAATTAGATATTTAATTAGAAAGAAAAGCTTAGTAAATAAGTAGAAAACATAAGAATACTATATTATATTTGTTAGAACGGATTTGATTACGTTAGCGGTAAAGGAGAGATCAAAATAGAAAGCATAATTCGTTTGCATAGAATCGATTACGGTCGCTAGAAATAAGACATCAAATAGAAAAGAACAATATAATCAATTACGGTCGCAACATTTCGTCAGCGCGAGATCATCTGCCAGCAAGCTGAGTGCGCTCTCGAGCGGGCTCAGTCTGGCTGGTCCCGTACCATCTCCACCTGGGTGAACCTGTCCGGGGAGGTTTCGCGGCGCTAATGTTTGGTGTTCGGCTGGGTCCGCGATCGCGGGGTCGTTCTCGTCAGCAATTGACGGATCATGAAGCTTATCGCTGCTTCCGGGAGTCGCGTTATGTTAACCCGGAGTTCGCGATTGGGTAGGAGTGGCGACACGCGTGACGGCGGTTTCATCCTCCCCGTCGACTTCGGGCTGTACGTCGCGTCTCGCCCGGAGTCTTGGTTTGGGTGGCAGCGTGTCGCGTTACCTTTACGCTTCTGAGTACGTCGTCGTCGCTCCTCCTCGCGTCGCCTTTCCCGACGTCTCTGCTCGCGGCGTCGCTCCCGTTTAATTTGGGCTTCGTCCTCCCGTAGCTGGATCATTTTGGCGTGGGCGTTCTTTGCAGCCGTCTTTCCGTACGCTGCCATTATTGCCAGGCATTTCTCCATATCCTTGCCCTTGTCTGTCGCCGTGGTTGGTATCAACGACGATGTCTGGCTGTCGCTGGTTTCTTCGTTTGATGCCGGCTCGATTTTGACTCAGTTGAGTCCTGCACTTAAGACCTTGGGTGATGGAGTCTTAGGTGTGGTTGCTCTTAGTCCGGTATGGTATTGTGTCCCGCTCGTCGACGGTTGTGGGTCGTCCACGAGTGGTGGTGTATGGTCTACCGCGGACCGCCTGTTTTCGACCTTGTTTGTCATGTCGACGTTAGTCGTGGCTTTGGCTGCGGTGACGGTCTTGTCCGTTTCTGTGCTTGGTGGGCGTATATCGCGGAGCCTCAGATCTTCTTGGTCCTTCTCTATTCGCCACATTGGTGACTTGGCGTGTTCTGCGGGGGTGTCTATTACGGACGCCCCGTAATAGGTGCACTCCTCGTGGAATTCCGTGGTTATCCGGAATGGTCGGTGTGCTCCTTCACGGTCATACGGCCATCGGGCTGAGGCCACTATGTCCACGCGTGCGATCTCAGGTCCCTCCGCTGGGTCGCGGGGGATTCGGGTATCCTGGATTATCCGTATTGTTCGTTCGGCGGCTTTTCCGCTATCCGCGAGCCGTTGAAGGTACCGTTTAGTCTCATCCTGGTGTCTTTGGGCCTGCTCTTGCGTATAAACATGTTCCGGAGGGATGTCATTCACCAACTTCTCCATTTGTTCGAGTAGTTCACTCTCGAGGTCCTGTTCCTTGAGGTACCGTCGATGCCCTTGCATTTTTTCGGCTGCCGCCTCGAATCGTTGGAGTCGCTGTCCTTGTGTCAGCTGGTCGATCGGGATCTGCTCGAGGGGTATGTTTTCTCTCCCCCTGGGTTGCATCTCCATCTCGGTATCCGCTTTCTGTGGATGTGGTCCTTCGTTCGGTGGGCGTTCTTTCGTCGGAGTCTTTTCCCTTCCGTTCGTCGTCCGTTCGGGATCGGACGGCACCGCGATTGTCGTCACTCGCGCACTTCGCGTGTTATCGTCAATCGTTGGCTCGGGGTTGTCTATCATCGCGATTGGTGTTCCTCGCGCACTTCGCTGGTTCCGACTAGGGGTGTCGGGACCCGAGCTTATGGTAATCACCTCGTCCTGGTCCATGATCCTACGGATCACGTTACCGATGTCGTTGCTCGTCTGCCCGCCGTTACCGTCGTCGTCTGAAGTGGAGCTGCTAATCCAATACTTTTGTTTTGCACGGTCCCCGGGTCGATCTCTAGGCACTACGATCACACTACCCTCAGCTGATGCACCTCTTTTCGGCCACTTGTCGCGCACTTTGGGCCTTTGTGGGCTGGCTCTGACGTTTTCTGCCGACCTCCCTGTCCTTTCACCCTCCTCTCTTTTTTCTTTTTTTTTCCTTCTCTTTTCCTTCTTTGATCCTTTCCTCCACCGACTTGTCCTTGTTTATTTTTACCTTTATTCTACTTCTTTCCCTCCTTGCTTCTAGTACTTTCCAATTATCTTTCTTACTTCTTATCCTTACCAGGAATGTTAACCATTCCCTTTTCTGCCCTATCATGTTCACCTCCTTTTTCTCTACTTTCACTTTCAGTCCTTCTGTCAATAGCTGTTTCATCTTAATCCAGTTTGAGTTATTTCCTCCCCATCTTTCCTTCTCGACTTTAACTATTATATTCTTCCTTCTTTTTTCATCATCGTTTGCTTTGCTAACATCATACATGACATATATGACTCGATGGTCTCTCAAATCCTGCCTTCTTAACTATATATTTTTACATATTATTATTGACATTAGCAAGTTTGCACAACGCTGATATAATTTCAAGTTTTTCATTGTCAAAGGACTGAACGGAACAGTCTAGGAGGTGCAGGAGATCTAAAAACAGCTGAACAACTTTTTTTAAAACAACGTTTCGACTCTTGATTTGGGTTTTTTTAAAGTAAAAACTGTAAACAGAACGTGACATCAAAAAGACCATTGTTATAAGTCAAATCATTAAAAATATATAAAATTGAAGTAATAAAATAGAAAGAGAGTAATACTTAAGTCATTTTGTAGATTTGTCATTGAAATCACAAAACATTTTTAATAATATGAAAATTGTTCCAGAAAAATTAAAAAAAGCTGAAAATGTAACTTACTTTTAGTGAATAATGAAAAACGAGCCTAGGTATAGTGAAAAGTGAATATTACGTGTCTTGTGTGTCGAAGAAGAACACAGAAATGACTGCACTATAAACTGTTTTAAGCAGCTGAGTAATAAAATGTTTAACATCCAAGAGCGATAGACAGACTGTGAACAAAAAGGCACGTGGCTTAGAAAGAACAAAGGGGCGAACAATAAGAAGGTTGCAAAGTCAAACAGTTAGTATGAGTCTATCGTATACAGGATTAAGGTTCTCTGTGTCTTTCTTTAAATTAATAGTGTCATTATATTTCATTATAAAAAGCATTTCAGCAATTTCTTTCTTTCGTGTATTTATCTTCTTAATCCTTATGCAAAATCTCTGGTTCTGTTCATTTAGAATCATGTTTCTGCGATATACGATGTTTGTTACCACTGAATGATTACTGTCGTGCTTAATAGTATCTCTCATGTGTTCCTTAATATGGGTCTCCAGACGACACGACGCTTAGTCTGTCTAATATATGACTACGTTTATTTGGCGGCTTGTAATCTGATTTAATAACTACCGTATTTAATAACTGTTAGAAACGGTATGTGAATGTCACACACTTTATCGCGTGTAATGTGTGTCCGCCGTTTTAAGACGTTTGTAAGTATGTTACTTTTTTACGCACGAATAGACGTTTGATTATGTTAGCGTGTGTGACTTGTCACATAGCTGGAGATGTGTAACTTAATTATGTGTGATTTTTAATGCGTGATAAATAAATGTGTGAAAAAGGATCGCAACCACTTTTATACACATGCATATGTGTAATTTGGTTATTTTTTATTTAATTTAAATAAAAATATTTAATTCTATAAATAAATATGTGTATTATATTAAGTAAATAAGTTATTGGCAACAATCTAAATAATTATTTTTTTGAATCTAAATATTTTTTTCTTAATGTAGGTATTAAAAAAAATTAATTATAAAAAAAGATTAATTAAAAGATTAATTATCCCGTATTATTACAATTAATATTTAAAATTGATACCAATCTTTGATATTATTGCAGTATTGAGAATCAGTACTGATTTATGGTACTGTTACGGTATAAGGAATCAATACTGATTTTTGGTACCGTTGTAGTACTGGGAATCAGTACTGCATCAGTACTTTTTACTGCATTAGTACTGGATATTGGTATACAGATATACAATACTGTTACTGTAACGGGAATTGGTTTTAATTTTTGGTACAGTTACGGTACTGAGAATCAGTACTGATTTAATACTGTTACAATAGTGGAAATTAGTAGCAATACCGGAATTCTGTACCGCAGTAGTATTGTAATTTGAGTCTTGGCCCAATTCTGTCATCCTAGTATCGGTACTGGGCTATTATCTCGCTAGTAGCTATTTTCCACATGGGATTGTTAATAATATATATTTTTAAATTTTAACATTTTTGCTGCTCGTTATTAGCCGGTAACCTTTATCTTTTTGTTATATATATATATATATACACTCAGATGGAGTGTCTGCAAGTTTCCCTGGTTTGTCCATTACGACCGTTTTATATCAAGTATCGTTGATTACTAAATGTTAGACAGACATCACTTTAATAAGTGTTTACAATATTTGTTATAGAAGGTCGAAAAGAGAGAGATTGTTTTCTCTTTAAATATAAGTATTGATATTTGATATTTGGATATTTGGTATTTGGATATTTGGTATTTGGCACGCGCGCGCGTGAGCTGACGCTCGATACTTATGTGTTCCAGCCTCTTCATTATTTCAATTTTGTTTCTAACCTCGGCCGGTGTATTGACAACTTCCCCATTCCAGATGCAGCGATTTTTCTGTATGATTTTTATCGCCAACCTCCCGGTACCGTCCCTGCGGAACAGCAGTCTAACCTGGCCGTAGGTTCCCCTTCCCAGCCTACGACCGATCGCGTACGTTGCACGCAGCACCGGCGGCAACTCGCAATCCGTCTCATCCTGGTGCGCACTCTCAAATGCATAAACTGTAACAGAAACGTGACAATTTTCAGTTACATGTATATTGTTAATTTTGTATCGAGATACGGGACGCAGAAACATGCGCGCGTGCGCACGCGCGCGCTACCCGGTCTAAACTGATTCCTTTCCCGAGATACGGAGGTCGGCGGCGGCGTTGGCGGGGACAACACGAAACGTAGAGAGAGAGAGAGAGATTTCAGGATGATCTTCTGGGAAAGCGATTTTCTCACGTAACCCCAGTATCTTTTTTGTAACTTTCAGTTACTTTTCTTAAGAATCTGGCTCTCATCATACGATCATGTAGACCGCTTTTCTCCCGAGCTGAGACCATCGCCCTGTCCTCTACATTGAATGTCTTATCTACAAGCCCCCACTCCGATAACCATCTCGGATATATTTCGTCCATCGCCCGAATATAATGAGGATAGGCCCTGGCTTGCAGACGACCAGCAACTCTATAGTCTTTTCTGCTGACAATCTAATATTTTTGTTGCCTTTAACCCATAATTGCAGCAATTTTTTCATAACACCTAAACAAACTAGATGCATATAATCTAGTGGAATTTGTAAAACCATATTAATTAATAATTTTTTAAATATAGAATTACCTATGTGATGTTCAATTTGAATTCGATTTATAAATGTTTCGTTTGTACGTAAAGTACAATCAATTTCAGGAAAAAATGACTCTGTTATGGAAAAAATCGCTTTCTTGTACACATCTAGAACATGAAAAATATCCAGTATGACTTTTGGTATATTTAATAAATGATCTAGCCGGAGCGTCACATATTATTGCATTAATAACAACCGTATAGAAAGTTCAATAAATTTATTTACAAAATTAGTTAGTGTTAGCCACCTAAAATTTAGCCGAACAGTGTCTAAATACGCTAAGTAAACTCGCCGGCAGTTCGGCGGTTTGCAATTACTCCTGTATTCCTGAACATGGAGTCCAAGAAAGCAGATATCGACGTTGTCGACGTTGTCGAACGCCAATATTACTTTCGTTCTGTGTGGAAATTCTTCTGGCATATCTATGAATTTATTGCGAACATTTGGTTTAACCTTTAATAATTTTTCTTGATTTATTTATAAGCATCACTAGGCTTGCGCATACCATGGTATACTCCAATTATGAAAGGCACTGTATATTATGGCATTAATTTCTTCAATAGATACCATAATAGGCCAAAATTGACTGCTAGAACTCTTAAACAGTGGCAAACCGTCTACATTTACATTTAATTTTATTTCCTTTGTTTTTAAAAATTTTAGATATATTTTTATGAATCGCTTTAAAGCAAAAGAAAGGTATACGAGGCACCAGCTGGCGGTGCCGGCGTTGCTGGTTGTGCACCGGCTGGCGGTGCCGGCTGTGAAGGTCCCGGCTGTGAAAGTCTCAGCTGCGAAGGTCTCAGCTGCGAAGGTCTTAGCTGCGAAGGTTCTGGCTGTGATCCTAGCTGTGATTCTGGCTGTGCATTCTGTATCATCACGGATAGCTGTGGCTGCGATGGCGACTGAATTGCAGCGAGTTTTCGCCGCAATTCTGCATTTTCTTTCTTCAGTCGCATCATTTTTGTCGCGTCCTTATTCACCGCGTCCTTATCCACCATCTCGACGTCTACGTCAGATGAATCTTCATCCTACAGAATAAATGTTATTAATTTATATTTTTTTTATTTATTTATTTACGCGATGCGACGAGCTGCGAGTACTCGATATATTTTTGTGACGCGACGAGTTGCGAGTAACCTGAGATTTTGAGAATATTAATGTATACTTACAACAATCATAGATTCGTTATTGTTCATATTGAGTTTCTTGAATTGCTCTTCCATCAAAACCCTCGCGATCGTGGATGTCTCTGATGATGGTCGATCGATGGCCTCGGTTACCAGCCGCGAAATCTCTGAAATACGCCCCGGCGCGTAGTAATATCGTTGTCACTGGCTACCGTGCTACCAGTAATGGCCGACTCGAGACCGAGCGGATCCGCGCTCATGTAGCGCTAATCGTTTTTTGTTTTTAAAAGTAGATTTATAAAGGTCGTAACTGTTGGTTTAAGCCGTAAACTCTAACCCCTGGTTTCCATGCACGCGTATGAAATTGATCAATGACAGTCGAATGTGAGAAGAATATTCAACTGTGATTAATTAATTTTTTAGGATTTAATTACGATTTAAATCAATAGTTAAATCAACGGCTTTTATAAATCAGCCTTATGGTACGATCTCATGATACGGAACGTATGAGCAATGCGCAATTGTTGGAATGAAGTTCGTCCAATCGCAGACATTCCGCCAATTGCGCTCTGCTAAAATGTATTTTCTAATTCTAATGTCCCATGGAGTAAAATTCGCAGAAGCGCAATTGACGCTAGCCAATCACAAGACCTTTTTGTAGATTCGTTTATTGTATCAATTTTCAACGTCAGCAAAGAAAACATATCGAAACACCCTAAACCAAAGGAGTACGTCGAATAAGTTTATTTGTAACTTCGCACCTTGATGAAGCAGTTGATTGAGAGAAATACCTGAAGTTGTGGGACTTGAACCGTTAAATACGACTCGCAATTTTGTGGAAAGACTTTATTCTCGTATCACCCCATGGTGCGGGAGGTAATAAACTCTTTTAGGCTCGGCCTGACCACTTGGAACTTTTTGCATATGATGCAGAGTCTCGTATTTATCAATGAACGCCGTATACGCTTTAGCGTAATCAGATTGAGAAGAAAATTTGTTAAATAAGCTTTTAACTACTCGTGTAGCTTTCGTTTTTGAATCTCTTAATTTTTCTGTGGAATCTTTAAACGGAAGTTTTACAATATATTTTCCCGTTGAATCTCTAGTGTGCGTCGTCTTAAAATGGTTTTCACATTCTTGCTCATCAGGAGACAAAACAGTAGTATTTGAAGTTGGAATCTCTTCCAATTCCCAGAACTTTCGCATTAAATCGTACAGATCATCATTGACCTTAACGTGATACCCATGAACTTTGGAAATGGTATCTGAAGAATTTGTCGAATTTGAAACTGTCCACCCTAATGTCGTGCATTCGGCAATAGGGGTATTGATAGCTCCTTTTATTACGCCTTCTTTTATTATTTGTCGAAGAAATTGACGAAGTATAATCGTCTTATAAATATTTATTCGAAATAACTGTCGTTACGGCTTTCATATTGCAATAAGCAAATCAATGCTATCAAAACAATTCCAACGAGTCAGCTACTGCTCGCTATGAATAATTAAATCGTTAAAACAGCGCAAATATCGAAAAATGCTGAAATTATTAACAACGTGCATTTACGCAATTCTGAAGAACAAATATCATTTCGCTCGACCATACGAAGCTTCCTATATGCGAATACACGCTGATATACCATTAGTTTATAAAAAAATGTGAAAACTTGAATAAATGACTTTACTCGCTTGAAAAACGATTCGTTGGACTTTTTTCGATATCAGAAACCTAAAAATATGGATAAATACCTTAAATTATCATTATTATTAACTTTGACCTTGAACCTTAAATAATCACTTTTTTGTGAAACAAACTATGTATTCGAGCTTCTGAGAGCTCCCTGAACAAGAATCTATCGCGCAATTATCATAATTATGGATATTTAACAATGTTAATTAACAATAGTCAAAATTAATAATTTTGGGAAATTCGCTGGCTTTCCACTCGCGCACTGCGGTTTTCGGTCGCTCGGCTTGATCGTATCGCTCCGCACTCGACTCGCGGGTCACACTTTGTCTCGTCTTCGGGGTGTCAACCGTTAGGTCGATTACTTTGTCGGGGTCGAGCGCTCGGTTCGACCGCTCGTTTACTCGCGTCGGTGTCGCGTCGCGCGTCACTTCTCGCTCGCGTGCACTCGCGTCGCGTTCGTTTGCTCGTTCGTCCGATGAGCTGTCTGGCAGTACGATCACTCGTTTCTTCGGTGTTCGTTTGACGAATCTTTCGATACGCTACACCTTTCTCGCACGTCCGGTTCTTTTTCGCGGTTGTCTTTTGTACCTTGAAAACTCTTCTCTAGGCTTTATTTCCATCACAGTAACATCGACTCCGAAAATCTATTCTGCCAGTATCAGTTCGTTACGTTGTTTCGTAGGTGTTTTTGCCTTATCCAAACCTGGTGGCAGTGTTAACAGTGGCGATTTAGTCCGAGTGTTTTTGGAGTTGGTGGAGTCTTTTTCTTACCAGCCTTACTCGGATCGAAATTTTCGAATTTTCCACGGTATCTTGGAACTAGACTTTTAATTTCTGCTGTGTATGATTTTTTTGCTTTTTTTATTTCAGTTTTTGCTTCCATGTTTGAAGTTTTAGCATCAGCTACTAATTTGTTTAATTCAAAACTATATTTTTATTACGTTGCTAATGTTATGGCATTTGGTGTTGCTTTCAATATTTTTTATGAATTTGTGCATGGCAGTTTTTGGTTTAAGTTCGTGGGGAGGTAAAAATTATTGCCAAATTGGAGGAGTTTAGTCATCTCTGAAGGAAGTACCTTCGTGTTGGAGAAGTTAATAAAGAATTCATTTGTCATTAGTATATTTTATTTTAACAATTTTAAAAGAACAGATATGCAGTGCAAAATATCGTTGGATTTAATGTTACCTAGACTACATAATTTTATATTGTCTCCGAATTGGAGACGAATGAAACCTTGGATTAAACTAGTGAAAATGTTAAAAAAATATATATTTAAGGAGAGAGGGTAGTAATTTGTGAATTAATGGTGATCAAATACTAGTTTTTAAGTCACACACATTGTGATTGTGGTCCAAAGATACAAATTTAGATTTTAAGTTACGTTTAACTGAATAATCGCTTTAGTACCGTTATCTTGGAATAAGTAATAATTTGCGTTATTATTAAAAAATAAGTAATAGTTTCCGTTATTATTAGAAATTTATTTGATGTTTCTACCCAAACATTCGGGTCGAATACCTAGTCAGTCAGGCTGGCTTGTAAACTATTGTAAAACTATTTGTCAAATATTGCGAGCATTATACTGGCGCACATATGTCAACGGCTGCGTACACATCATCTATATTTGCGCGTGTCGTGCAGTCGCGTCGTTGTCAACGGGAAAGAGCAAGTCCTTGCTGACCAACGCGATCCTGTCACTCACCCGCAGGACGTCCAACGCGAGTGAGCGCAACCGAAGCGGTTCCGAGGTGACTAGCGTTCCAACTCCTCCATCAGATACATTGACCAGGAGGCCTGGAAGTCCGACGGTAACAGCGCGGACACGACCGATCTTGAATCTTCGCCCGAAGCGGATACTGATTTTGCCGAGCGCAATAATGGTCGCTTTGAACAGCAACAACAGTATTATAAATGAACGACAGGATGAAAATCATCAGATCCTGCGTTCCTTGCCGTTGCTGACGAAGAAGTAAAACAATAAAGGCAACAGTTGGCGCCACAAGTTTATGCTACGTCGTCGCTTCAACGATTCCTTGAACTTGAACAATGGTGAGACACGTTCCTCCTCGCCGAGCGAATCGATAGTGAAGTCCTTATCCTGGATCGAGGAATCTTCGTTCAGATGAGGGGCAACAAGGCAGCAACACCACGGCGACGACCATCTCGTCGCCATCGGTGTAAATTGACGTGATCGGAAGCCCTCAGATAGCCACGCCTCTGTCGACGACATACCGTCTCTGGACAGCTTCAGCTATTCCGAAGAGGAAAATAACGATGAGGAGGATGAAGAGCAGGCTGGTCCGGAGTTTGAGACGGAGAACTCATCCTTACCGTGTAGCCCCGCGGCCGCGTCCATTGTTAGCCTGGACTTCTTTCACGGTGCCTTATTACGACTTCCTGTCTGTGAACGGCGGCGCGATGCGGCAGGGGATCACCAGCACCAGCTCGCCCCAGTTGTTGTCCGGTGTGAGTTTGCATTCCAGCGTGGACTGCCCGCCGATACTTGCAGCTTTTACGGTGAGGACAGCAGCCTGAGTATGGACTTGTTGAAGCCCAGAGGGTCTGGACGCGACCGAGTTCCACGAGATCTTGCCCGAATCTGGAACGACATAGCGCTGGCTGCTTTTTGGCCAGCAGCTCGTTGAGCTCGAGATCGAGCCCGGGTCCGGCCGGGCCATGTTTCAAGCTTTTGAGGAAGGCGACGTACAAGTGTGCTACCTGAAGATCCTGTCTAGCAAGTTTCTTAGCCCTTTAGGGGCCTGTGTGCATAATTATATTAAAAAAAAAAATAAAAAAAATAAAAAAAATAAAAAACAAAAAAAAACAAAAAATACAAAAACAAAAAATGCAAAAACAAAAAATACAAAAAAACAAAAAAAAAACAAACAAAAACAAAAAGACAAAAAAACAAAAAAACAAAAAAATAAAAAAAAACTAAAAAAATTGAAAAAAAAACTAAAAAACTTTCATCAGGAACATCTTTTAAGACTATCTTATAAATTTTAACATTTTACTTCAACGGGATCGATGTGTGGGCCTTAAAGGGTTAGATGCTGGGAGACGCATAACTTCTATCTCAACGACTGTTGCCTGTTCTCCAAGACGCTGACGGGTTTTCTTCCGCAACCTGTTCTGTACAGCAGCAAGTCGGAGATCTGGAAGTACGTTGTCGCCAGGTGGGATCCTGCGTATAAGAACTGTCTCAGGTTTGTCCTACCAGACGGTTCGCTTCTTCTGCAAGACGTTTACACGAGGGAGCAGTGATACCGCTTGATATGGAAGAAAAATATCTTTCGAGGAAGGTGACATACAAGTGTGCTGAATTAAACCCGGACCTTCGTAAAGTATCTTTTCCAGCAAGTTCCTTCGACGCTGGGAGACGCATCATCTTTACCTCAACGACTGTTGCCTGTCTTCTAAGACGCTGACGGGTTTTCTTGAGCAACCTGTTCCGTACAGCAGCATGTCGGAGATCTGGAAGTACGTTGTCGCCAGGTGGGATTCTGCGTATGAAAACTGTTTCAGCATTGTCCTACCAGACGGTTCGCTTCTTCTCCAAGACAATAACGTTTACACGAGGGACCAATGATATCGCTCGATGTGAAAGAAAAATATCTTTCGAGGAAGGCGACATAAAAGTGTGTTGTTTGAATCAAACTCAAACCTTCGTACAGAAGATCTTGTCCAGCAAGTTTCTTAGACGCTGGGAGACGCATCATCTCATCTCAACGACTGTTGTTTGTCCTTCAAGACGCTGACGGGTTTTCTTCAGCAACATGTTCCGTATAGCAGCATGTCGGAGATCTGGAAGTACGTTATCTCCAGGTGGGACTCTACGTACAAGAACTGTCTCAGCATTGTCCTACCAGACAATTCGCTTCTTTTGTAGGACAGTAACGGTTACACGAGGAACCAGTGATATCGCTTGATATGAAAGAAAAATATTTTTCGAGGAAGGCGACATACAAGCTGTTTGAATCAAACCAAACCTTCGTAAAGATTATGTCCAGCAAGTTTCTTAGACGCTGGGAGACGCCTCATCTTTATCTCAACGGCTGTTACCTGTCCTCCAAGACGCTGACGGGTTTTCTTTAGCAACCTGTTCCGTACAACAGCATGTCGGAGATCCGAAAGTACGTTGTCACCAAGTGGGATTTTGCGTATAAGAACTGTCTCAGCATTGTCCTATTAGACGGTTTGCTATTTCTGCAAGACGTTTACACGAGGGAGCAGTGATACCGCTTGATATGGAAGAAAACGAGATTCCCACTGTCCCTATTTACTATCTAGCGATACCACTGCCAAGGGAACGGGCTTGGAAAAATTAGCGGGAAAGAAGAGCCTGTTGAGCTTGACTTTAGTCTAGCACAATATTTTTCGAGGAAGGCGACATACAAGTGTGCTGCCTGAATCAAATCCGGACCTTCGTAAAGAAGATCTTGTCTAGCAAGTTTCTTAGACGCTGGGAGACGCATCTTCTTTATCTCAATGACTTTTGCTTGTCTTCCAAGACGCTGACAGGTTTTCTTCAGCAACCTGTTCCATACAGCAGCATGTCGGAGATCCGAAAGTACGTTGTCGTCAGGTGGGACCTTGCATATAAGAACTGTTTCAGCATTGTTTTACCAGACGGTTCGTTTCTTTTGCAAGATAGTAACACTTACACGAGGGACCTGACGATGAAATATATAATCTTGTCCATCAGCAGGTGGACAAGCCCAAATGTGAGCTCTTGTATACTCCTGTTTTTTCACGTAATCGAGATATCCTAAAAGAATTTTGTGGTATATATCTGTTCGAAATTCAGACCACATGAAATTTAGACGGACAGAGTCTACATACGCTACGTAAACCCGTCTGGTGTTCGGCGGTTTACATTCACTTCTATATTGTTGCACATGCATACCAAAAAAGCAAACGTCGTTGTTGTTGACCTGCTGGAACGCAAATATTGCTTTTGGGACCAGTGATACCGCTTGAGATGGAAGAAAAATATCTTCAAATACCAACACGTGTCGATGAGCACTCGGGAAGAGGAGATACTGCGCGAATTTTGCACCATGATGGACTTCGCCCTGTGACATTCAGTCTAACCTTGAAGTCGACTTTACACTTCTTCTGCCGACTGACAGTTTACTAACAGTCACCTTCGTGTTGTTTGGAACTGTAATGAAAACTTTTTCGTCGGGTATTCTGATGTGTGCAGATTCTCCATAAGTGAAGAAAGTACGGAATTATCTGTAAATTGCCATTCCAACGACTCGTCTGTGAGATCGCTCAGGATTTCAAGACCTCCACTTCCAAAGTTCTGCTGTAATGGCTCTTCAAGAAGCTAGCGAGGCGTTATCTTGTACGTTTTTTCGAAGAACTTGTGCGCTATTCACGCTAAGCGAGTCACCATCATGCCGAAAGATATCCAACTGGCACGTCGTATCCGTGGTGAGCTTAGGTGCAACAAATTTATAAAATAAACAATCTAAATACACAAAGGTGGTATGATCATCATTACGATGATCATTATCTTCTATTTTTGATTGTAAAAGTGTCCAAAGGAGATGAACTTTTATTTGAACTTGGTTACTTAAATACAGCAGTTTTAAACATTTGTATTGACAATTACGTACAGTACAATTGGAGTACAATTAAACATGTTAAAAAAACTCTGAGTTCCAAAACATATAGATGCTAGGTATTATTTTATACGCGAAAAATATGCAAACGAAGAAATAGATATAAGAGAAATGTTCTAAGCGAAGACCAACTAACCGATATCTTTAGGAAAAAAATTTTTTTTATTAAAGGATAGATTTGTCACATTGTGCAATAAAATTGGTATTACAGAAGCACTTAAATAGTGCGGATGTTAGAAATGAAGTTCAAGTATTTGTACGCTTCTGTTCAGTGTATGCCATGAGAGTAGATAAATGATGTTATCTGTACAACCTTCTTCTGTTTTTTTTATTGTTAGTATGGCGCTAGGCCCGTTTTTATTGTCCTTTTTATTATGTATTTCTGTGGATAATTTAAATAACTGTTGCAAATTAATATGGCAACACAATATACAATTTTATTGCACAGAATAAGGATACAATTTACGTACCATGCGCGTGGCCATGCGGCACCATATAAAAGCCAGGCTTAAGTGTCTGGAAGCAGATGTACAATGGCGGAAATAACAAAAGAAAGAACGGAATTATGCTTATTGCGTTTACTTGTTAATAGCGCATCCTAAAATCTAAGTTTAAAGTAGATAGATAGAATATCACAATTATCCGCCATTTTGGCGATTACAACTATGCGACCACACAAAGAAACGCGTACATAATATAATGTTTCACACACAGAATCAGGTTAGGAAAATTGCACTTAATGTGTAGCTATGTTACATTATGTAATAAGATATAAGTGTACATTATGTCCATTATTCGACGCAATTTGACTCTAAATGCTAAAGCGTTGAGTCTTATGAATTGCGATTACAGACATCTATATATTATATACTAGATTGCTAATTTCCACAAAATCACTTCCACGTGGATCTGAAAAGTATGTACATAACTCATGCGTTATGTAAAAGATACGAATGTTGCCTAATTGGTTGAATTTCAAGCAATATGTGTTACATATCTACTATTTCCTCTTCTATTTACGCCACGGATGCGCAGATGCTTACTCGTCATATATATGTGATACATATTTTTTGGAATCCATTTTTTTGATACGGTATAAAGGAGTAGCAATTTAGTATACACACATACGTGACGCATACATACATAAATCTAATGGATGGAACAGAGGAAGTATCTTTCGGACTTGCTTCACTGGTCAGGTATGGAACCATAGACTTTATAGATATGCAGGTTAATTGTTACAAAAATATAATTACCGTAATCAGCTGATTCACGTAGAATTTCTCTATCTGCTTTCGTGTTTGCTCGGTTATATATATTTTTTGTTTTTCATATGTTTTTATCACGGTCTCTCGCGTTTTTTCCCAATTACTTAAATGTTCAAAAATTGGGCCTGCGATATTTGGTGAGCAAAAGCATGTAGCGAAATTTAAGGCAATATTGACCATGGACTGGCAATACATAACACATCTTGTCACGTACATTTCTCTCTGAAGTGTCCGGAAGCACCGAAAGAGGAAAAGAGAGAGAAATATACTTCTCTTTCCAAAGTGTCCGTAGGAAATATGGGAAGAAAAAAAGAGAAGATGGTTTTTTTCTCTAACTTCCTCCGTACGTTATAATAAACTGTAGGCAGTTGCCAGTCCATATCTATAAGGTCCGTGTATGGGACGAATAGTTATTCATGGATGTATAATATAGATGTCTGTGATTACAGTACTTTGTCTAGCTAGCTACTTCAGCGCATCTTATCCTAGAGCGTCTAATCCAGTAGAGCGCGCGTAATATAAACACACATCTACCCCTTCTTAACCCTTTAGGGGCCTGTGTACATAGTTAGGTACATTAAAAAAAAGAAAAAAAACAAAAAAAAAAAACAAAAAAAAACAAAACTTAAAAACTAAAAAAAACTTTTATCAAGGACGTCTTTCAAGACTATCTTATAAATTACAACGTTTTACTGTAACGGGATCTATGTGTGGGCCTTAAAGGGTTAAGAAAAAAGTTTTTTTGCTGCATACATTGATAAGTAATCAGGTCGTTTTCTAACGACTTGACTACTTATCAATGAACGCTCTAAAATGTTTGTACTCTAAAAAAGCGTTGTGGTGTATTTTGCGCTTGATCAAAAAGAAATGATTAGGTTCTGTCTGTAGAGAAACGTGGATATTAATTTGTGTTTTGCGATTCATGCGATTCAAAACTCTAGTAATAATCATTAGTTTGAGACTCTACAGGAGTGTTTACTTTCTATGGAACGCATTCGACTTACATGTCTTATGGCAGGAACAGCCATTATCGAACGACATCTTATAATGCAACTTTCTCAATCGATCTGTAATTCTATCAAATAATAATATATATATATGTTGTGGTGTCTATTTAGATAAAAGCCTTCTTTATTTGTTGTACATATAATAATATATAAATAATAATTTGAAATATAAATATAAATTATAAATATAAATATAAATATTATTTTTTTATTTTTTACTTTTTTTTACTTTATTTTAAAAATTTTGTTTTTTTTTTCATTTACAGCATCTTTTTTATCTTTTTGTGTATAATTTTTGTATATTTTGTATGTTGTTCCTTTTGCTTCATGGTCTTTCCGGTTTTTTTTGTTTGCTTAATTCTTTTTTTGGCAAATTATTTGTCTTTTTTTTATTGGTAGTTATTTTTTTCTGTTGTTGTTGTTTTAGTGTTTTATTTTGGTCAGTTTTCTGATTTATATTTTCTTTTATATTTTCTTTTACATTTATATTTTCTTTCCTTGCTTGGAATCGCGGACTCCTTCTTACATTTTGGTTGATTTCTTGCAAAATTCCACGTTTTTTTTTACTGTCTTTTTTTCTTTAGTAATTTCTTGTAAAATTGTTTCTTCCTCAATTGTAATTATAGGTATATCAGTTGCTGCCATTATATCAGTTGCTGCCATTATATCAGTTGCTGCTCGAATACGCACCTTCTGTAACCCACAACATATATATATATTATTATTTCTCAAATTTCTATTTTTCTTTCGAATAATTCCTACACGCTACTCTCTCTCCGCACGAGAAATTTGTTTTTAAAGTGTTTGTATTACTAAAAGTTTGGATTTATTATGCTAGTTTTTGTCGGAACACAAAAGGAATTAACTCAGTCAGAAGTTATTAACTTTTAACACTTTTTGTTGTTCGAAAGTGAGAAAAATGTAGTCAATCAACCGAAATGTTTCTAACAGTTTTATTTTATTTGGTAGGTAACATTACATCTAATCTAATGCATAGTTTTCTGTTGAGAACGTTTCCGCAGGAGACATATTTGTTATTGCATATGGCATTGTTCTATACTGTAACAATAACTTATTTAATGCTAAAATTATTTAAGACTTTTGGTAATAAAAAATCAATATAGCGATTTGGCTATGAGAGTAACAACGTGGTTTTTGGTGCGTAATTTATAAGAACAACTGATTTATTTTTAAATTACAATAATTTCCGTACGTTATTTAATGATAAATCGATATTTAAAGAATCACAGTTTATACGACGTAAAACTTGTTTAAGCATTATAAAACGTTCAGCCTGACTACTTGTTGCTATATTATGTTTATTATTTATTCGTAGGAATTGTTGAAATTTATGTGAAGCAAATGTTTTACCATTATCCGTAAATACAATTTGTGTAGTAGATCAAAACTTCCGAAAATTTTTTTTATTTGTTTTCAATCATTTCCGACACAGTAGATGGGGGAGGGATATCACGGAATCACGCGTTCCATGCAATATTATTTAATAATATTTGAAAGCAACATTGAAGTCATAATTTTTAAACGTTAAACGTATAGATACTAATGAAATTGTAGTTTATATGTATAACAATACATATTTCAAGTATTATACATCGAATTACCCGAGAAAAGAATGGGTATAATATGGTCAGATTTAAAATATATTATTAAATATGAAAGGATCTAAATTAGATATGAAAAGATCTAGTTTTATGTGAATTTTATATAATTATATGTAATCAGATCCGAAATTTGGCGTGATATGATCACATTTTTATGTAATTATATTAGATTTGATCTTATTATATATGACAACAGATCTGTTGTTGAAGCAAAAATGGGTCACGCATGTCAGATACGGGAAATGAAATATACAAAATCCTGATGTCAGCCACGGGAACGCAGTACGTTAGTTACTTCTTCTTTAAAAAATTCCCCCCCCCCGCTGTTATCCAATTTCTCTCTCTTCTTTTTCCATTACTCGTCTAAATTTTCCATGCTTCTTTCCACTTCTACCTTTTTCCTTTACTTTTCCTATAATCTGTTTTTAAGCTGAGTATAAGATGGTATAATAATGATGATAGAATATTGGAAATATTTAATAGTTCTAACATCTTTCAAAGTTTTTAGTTTTTTTTTTTTTTCAGAATGTAGTGATTGTAACATAGGATTTTTCAGATTTTTCAATCTTTTTTTTGCTTTACTTAATCTTTCAAGATTTTTTTTTTAAATTGACATGATTATGTCTATCATCCTCATTGTTATCCAGTTTGGATGTGGAAGGTTTAGATATTTTAGATGTGGAAGGTTTAGATAGCTTTAGATTATCTAGCTTCGTGTAAGAAATAATTTAGGTATGAAATCTGTGGTGATGTGGAATATGAGTGTAATATATTGGATGTTAGGAATAAGGAGCAGTAACGTGGATTCAATAGACCGTTCTTAACACTTGCTTTATTTTGAGTGAGCGTCGTTGCTCGTAATCCAGAACTCACTCTCCCCTGTCCACGTTGTTGGGGCCTATCTACTCCCCCCCCCCCCCCCGCACCCACAGAGTATATTAAACCGTAAGCCGACGACGTTTGGGGTGAATGTTCGAAGGCGGCACGTTTCGGTTCCTCTCCGCATAATTTCTCTTCAACAATCCAGTCACCTCCATCCGCACGGGCTCGTCCTGCAACCAGCAATCCGTCGGATCCACCGTCAGCATACGCTTATTCAGTGAAGTAACTCCGGACCACGGCCTTAGTCACGATACTTGGGGTATGTTTTACGCTCTCGCATCACGTGTCACCCTCATTAGTCTCATGATTCTCCCGACACTCACTCGACTCTCTCGCAATGAGTACACGAAAAAAAAAACTCACAAACTTTATGAAAACCAATTTTGTTTAAGTTTATCCGCTTTAGGTCTACTATTGGAAATTGTGTTTTCTTCATACCTCGGTCGAAAGTACGTACTTTCGTCCCTAATAGCACGGACGAAAGTTTAACATTTACTCCCTGTGAGAAGTACACGCGCGCCCTCTATAACCTAAGGTTAGGTTAGGAGTGGGGGTTAGGAGTGCTGCGTGCGGCGTACTGCTGCCTGCGAACGGGCGAATCTCCGCGCTGAGAGGGAGAGTGGTGGCCGTGCCGTGTGTGCGTGGTGTGTGTGGTGTACGCGGAAGCGCAGCTTCGCGGATCCCGTCGGCCGCGCCTCCTCGCCGCCCTCGGCCTCGCGACGGACTTTTTGACGGCGAACGAGCGGAGCGAAATCGTCCGCGATCGCTCCGCGCGACGTTCGCTCGGTCGATCGGACGGACGGATCAACGAATTCCCGAGGGGGGTCCGAGCCGCGAGTGCGGGTGCAATCTAACGGGGGGAGGGACTCGCGGAATCGAGGATCCCGTGTGCCCTCGCGTGGCAGGCATCAAATACACTCTTCGAATGTATTTGATGCCTGCCCCCCCGACCAGCAGCACTCGCTTCGCTCGTGCCGCAAATGTCGGGGGCAGGCATCAAAAACATGCTTATTAACATTTAAAGTTAAAAAAAGTAAAATTAATAACGTACTTTCGACCGGCTATGAAGAAAAATCGTATACACTACGCGGGCCGAAAGTTGAAATCTCGGTCCTGCGCGTCATGATGCCCTCGGCTTCGCCTCGGGGCATCATGACGCGCAGGGCCGAAAATTCAACTTTCGGCCCTTGTAGTGTAATATACTATTACTTTATTCTTGGAGATTATATAATACTCCTCGATCTATTAACGTATGTGTTATATTTTTTTTTTCACTTTTTACAACATAAAATAATTATAATAAATAAAAATTGTGGGATTGATAATCCACAGAGGTAAAATATCAAAGTTTATAGTTTTTATCTATTAGCGAATTCGGTTGGACGCACCAGTGCGCACTCAGTGCACTGCATTAAAGCCATTGTACAAAAATCAACATAAAGTATATGTTTAACATAAACAGGTTAGTCACGAAATCCTCAATATTCTTTATTGTACTATTCGGTAAAATATGTATTAAGCATTTTATCAGTCGAAATACTTGCATTTTACTTTAAGTATTAGAGATTAAATCAGTACAACGACTTTAATGTGCACTGAGTGCACTGGTGCGTCTGTTTGAAACAATAATACGTTGCTCTAACTGAGCGATTATTGTTCGCGAACAGGTTTTGAATACCGATGCACTAGCAGGATTACTACTCTCAATGTGGTAGCAAAGGAAAAGAAATCAAGGGCAGGTGAATTCAATAATGAGACGAAGATGGACAGATCAAATATTCGCAGTCGCTTATATTACAAAAAAAGAAACCGTGGAATATCTTCTTTACTAATCTAAAGACATTTAATCTCGATCGCCAAAATAATGAGGATGGTTGTCGAATTCGTTATAAGTTTTACCATGGAAGTAAGAACCACAAAGTTGTTCATTAATATTTATTAAATATTTTGTCCACAATAGTCGATAGTATTTGGAACCCTTTTTTTTTACAAATTTCTTTTCGACTAGTTAATAATAATTCTAAAACAAATATTCAATAAGGCTGGCGAACAAGCTGGATGTTTTTGCTAAATTATTATATTCTAATAAACAATACAGACGTTTCGGCCTTGAATATGGCCTTCATCAGTGTAAAAAAATCTTGATCGTTGAAATTTAAAAAGTCGTTACATCGAGTATTAAAATAACGGAAACTAACATCGTTATAATATAATAGAGAAGCTAAATGTCATTACATCAAATATTAATTTAACAGAGAAACTAACGTCGTTATGAATTGATAGAAGTCGCTACATCGATTGAGATACTCACTTACATTTTTGTCTTCGTGTGTGTCCTTTCCGTCTATCGCAGCCACCGGTAACATTGATGATTCCATTCTTGTACATTTCGTGACTAATACAATGCAATCTTTTATACGCATCGCTCAATTCAAGTCGTAAAGTAGATAAACCATATACGTGCGTTTATTGTTTAATCTGTTAATGTTCGTTGGTTGCGAAAGTCTTGTTATTTTTAAATCTATTCAAATTAAGATGTGCGGGCATGTATTTAATAATTCTAAATTGGGAAACTTTTTTAAATTAAAATATTTAAAATTTAATATTTTTTGCTACATATTATCTATTTCTGAAGAAATTAATTCACTTTTTTCGGTATTATTAAAAATTGTTGGTAAAATTCGCCATTCAAACATAAGTTTTGGAATATCAATATTTTTTATTTTTGAAGCAATATACGATAAATCTTTCTTGAACACATTTGTAGTTAACATTTGTGATTACAGTCATCACACCATGACTTTGGCATTTCATTATTCTGTTTGTTTAACTTGATTTTTCTGTTGAAAAACGTTAAACTAACGTTTACTTATGTACTAGCTTAATTATTTCTACTTTCAATATAAAGCGCAACTTTAGATTCTAAAAACTTTAATTGATAAAAAAAACCATTTTTATATAATAAACATCTCGTCATTTCCTTAAGAGTCGTTTTATAAAAATATTAAAATATTATAAAACATCCGAGTTTTTTCTTAATACAATTTTATTTTTTTTTGGTTTTTTTGTGCATTATATTTTAACAAATTAGGTAATTTTCCAAAGCAAGGTTAATTATTTCGAGTGCGATAGTAATATTCTGGCGTATTCTAGCTTGAATTGGGGATTCAGATGCCAAAAATATCCACTTGTGCCTTTGATTCGACTTCCTCTGATGAAATCTTCCTTATTCATCGACAAACAATGCCGTACTGAATTCTTCCAGCCGCCATAGTATCGATGGTATTGATAATGTTTCAAGAAATAAGAATAGATTTTGGATAATGGAAGCTTTTCGCTAGGCGCCGTGGCACCGAGGCGATCGCCATGACGATCAGCTCCTTTATGGTATGCGGCGGTGGCACGGGAGATCGACCGGCTGGAACTTTTTGACCAAATTTCTACAAATACAATATACGGTATTTTTTTTTTAATTTGGAGCCTACCTGAGTCATTATTATAACTATTTTTAACAATTATGCACAAATGAATATGTTTTTTTTAAATATTATTGTATTGTATACTAGGAGATTGTTCCCTTTCTAATAAAATTTTTGTTGAATGGCAGTAGGGGATATACATTTTTATTTTTCTTAATTAACATTATATTGTCAATTTTTTTACCTACACCATTATTTGAACAAAATGTAATATTTCTGCGTGAAGTTTTTTTTTTTAAATACTTTAACACGTCAAATATTGTTGCACTTAAAACATTCGAGTTTTTTTTAAATATAATTTTATTTATTTTTTTTTGTTTTTTTTTTGTGCATTATATTTTAACAAATTAGATCCAAAGCCAATTATTAAAAACTTTAATTGCTGCCTTTAACTTTTCTTTACTGTACTTTCGATATTCTGTTCTACTTTTGTATTTTGCATCATTTGAATTATCTGACTAATTTGAATCATCTTGGAATACATCATTGTTCGCAATATTGCCGAAAGAAACTACCCTGATAGGAAAAGATTCATAACATCATATGACAAAATCCGACGAAGGATGAAATTGGGAATGCTGCAATTATGTCTCAATATTCGCAGCAACATTAATAGAAATTTAGACCTTTGTGCAAATATTGATAAATTAGGAAATGTCAAACGGGAAAACAATTATTTTAATAATTAAAAATACAATATACGGTATTTTTTTTAAATTTGGAGCATACTTGAGTCATAATTATAATTATTTTCAACAATTATGCACAAATGAATAAATGTTTTTTATTATTATTGTATTATATACTAGGTGTTGTATGATGATAATCTGATTCGTGTTGCGCCAAGTGAGGTTGAATCAGAAATAGTAACGGTAGATGAGATAGTCAGGAAAGTAGAACGCAAAGATGAATGGCGCGCAGGCAAGGATGTCTAGCGCCTAGATCGCAGGATATCAGGAACGTAGAACGCAAGGATGAATGGCGCGCAGAGCAAGGATGTCTAGCGCGCAGATCGCAGGATATCAGGAACGTAGAACGCAAGGATGAATGACGCGCAGAGCAAAGATGTCCAGCGCGCAGATCGTTGCGCTCATTTCAAATCTTCGCTATCGGCAATTTCGAAACATTAGGAGATTGTTCTCTTTCTAATAAAATTTTTGTTGAATGGCAGTAGGGAATATATATTTTTATTTTTTTTAAATATAACATTATATTGTTAATTTTTTTACTTACACCATTATTTGACCAAAATGTAGTATTTTTGCGTGAATTTGTTAAATATACAATCGATCTTTTAATCACAATCCCTTAGGCACTGATTTACTTTTACTCTGTGAGTAGGATCACTGTTGACTCTAATTCTTTCTCATTCGAACATGCTCTCGGTCGTTTTTCGTTAAAAATTCGGCAAAGATCGACGATGACGTAATGGGACCTCTTGTTATCGGAATTTACTGTTGATTCATGTCTCATCGCGTTTGATAGGATTGATATAGTATATTTTACTGAGACTTGTTTCCGCACCGTCGTTGATATTCTACGCCATTTGCGAAATTTTTTTTACTTCCCTTAATTCTCATAAGATTGTAGTGGATAACGTCGCGTTTTCGAGGGTTGTCGTATATGAGCGACAATTCCTTTGCCTGGGAAATCTCTTTGATTTCTCCGGACGACGTGGAGTTGTAAGTCTCCATGTGCTTCGACAAGTTTTTTTGCGTTTAGCAAGAGGGAAACTATCAATGGTCATGACGGGCGTCTCGAAGTACAGCACAGATATCATCATCGTGAGTACTAAATTGGCGATGAATTCGCGTATCATATTCATCTGTGTTAAATTGTCGGGTGTTCGAACGGCTCCGACGTGTGATAGTATGACCACAGATAATGAGAGAGAGAAGCGCAGTAGGTCAATTTGCTGAGCGAAATCCATCCACGCCAAGAACGTAAATAATTGATGGGATCTGCGATACACACATAATATATGTGATGCGTTTGGTGCAGTGTTTCTCTCTGATAATAAATATTGTATAAGCTTATTGTTTTAAATAAAGGTATAATAAAGATATAAATACAATTTAATTGCATATATTTTTGGTTAATCAATAACTGTACGCTTTTATTAGCCATCCATTTGATTCAGGTAGTGTACAATTTCAACATACATATATTTAATCTGCATCCATAATGCGAAAGAACGATGGCTATTTAAGGCAAGCGTATAGCATTTATTGTTAAAATAAGAAAATGCATAAACGCGTGTAGTATTTGATTTTCAAAATTCGGAAAATTCGTTATTGCGAAGTTGAGAGCGGGACGCGTAGTGACGTCATGACACTCTTGTCTTGGCTTAGCGCGAAAAGTTTTTCGCTCGGGGGATGACGCGTCTCCGCCATATTGATGACGTTCTACATCCATTTCCAGATCGCGGCGGACACGGAAAGGACGCGCGGCTCCGGAACGAGTGGCGTTGCGAGAGTTATTTAATTGGTAAAAGTAAGCTTTACTAATCTTGTATGCATTATTTAATGCAGCGCCTATCGCGTAGTATCGATTCAACGCTTGGGGTATAGATATTTCTCAAAAATAAGTATTTCGCGGTACTTGTTCGGTCGCAGCTAGGCGCGTCGCGCGGACGATTGTATTTCCAACTGTCGCCGCGAATATCGTGGATATTTGCCAAAAACATTAATTTGCCTATTCGCTAGAGTACAAAATAACAATTGTTAAAAAATGCGAGCATGCAGTATTTAATTGCTACTCAATTAAAGTACACACTGAGAAAAAAAAGGTTAATCCCAAGAAATATTTAGTCCGATACGTTCAACTAAACATTTTAGTTAGTTAACTAAATATTAGTTGTTTCAACAATTTATTTCTTTATCATACGGATACAGCATGATTCCTTAGAAACGGTGATAGTCATGTCTACACGCCCTTCGACTTTCAATTGGTCGAGCGTGATCTCGAGAGCCTCCTGTATCCGTATGATTGCAGGTGGACGGAACGCAAAACATCCACTCGTATTGGATCGATTCGCCGGAAGTCCATTTCGTCGCATTTGACGCGATAGCGACGTTCACAAGCAATCCCCCATGTCCAATTCACGTCACGTCTTGTTGTTTTCGAAGATCTCGAACTGTACCGCTGCGTTGCAAGTTTGCCCGACAAACCGTGTTCCTTGATTCGGTTAATTGCTCTGTCGAGATGATTCATGTTAAGCTCAATCCTTTGTATATTTTTGGTTATTCTTTTTATAGCAACTTTCTGGGCTATTTTCCTTTCTAATTCTTCCGTTTCGATTATATTGTTTGTTTTAAAATTTATTTTATCTCTGATTTCTATTATTTCATTAATCATTTTATGCAACTCGACATCTTTATTAGAGGCAGCCGATTGCCAATCGCTCGTCACAATTCGCGCCTCGCGCATGTCAAATGCGAATCAATGCGCGGCGGGCCCTTTGGCCGCCAATTGCACGTGAAGACCTGAGGTTACCGCCAACGCTTTAAATCTATTGGTGATTGCCGAGAGAAAGCTCGTTTATAAAAGAGTTTGCTTCGACAGAGAGGCTCTCTCGTTCGCAGTTCACCCGCAAGTATATTTAAAACTCGCTTTAGTACACCGCCTAGAACTAGCTTTCGCACGAATACGAATTACTTCGCTATCTCGCTTCGCGAACACGCTTTCGTTGCTTCTTGCACGCTGTACTCGCTTCTGTGCGCGCTATCACGACTTATTCCTCTTTGCTGGAATTAAAACGAACTTGTACATATTGTATATATTGACTTTATTTTTTTTGTAATATACGGATTTTTGTGTACTCATTTTTTTTAACTTTTGTGAACTTTTCTCGTGCTTGTTCTTCTCGCGCTATCAACCGCGTATCCGCGCACTCTCGCACAATTACAATCTGTGGCATTTAGAGCTAATAATTCAAGTAATTTGATTTTAACTTTTTAATCTGTTGGCGAAATGTATTTTATAATCACGCACATGAATTTTGTGTCCGTAATAATTATTAAATTAATTTGGCGTCGACTTCAAAAATGATGAGAAGGTTGTCCTCTTCGGCCGCCATTCAACGCTCAGTTCAGTCTAATTAAAACAAAGCATTGCGATGGCTTTCGCGGGTGTTGGCGTAATGTGATTTCTGCCCAGTGCTTTGTCAACGTGTCACATTTTTTTCTTTCCGACTTACATGGTGGGCAGAAAGAGAGGGATATTTAATGATACATACACTTTTAAATGTTAAGCACTTTTACCTTTGTAAAAATGCATCTATTATATAGTACCAAAAAAATTACAAATTTATGCAATTTATTATAATAAAAAGTAATTTTACGCAATTTTATATAATGCATAAAGCAAAAAATGCATATTTCATCAATTTTAATAATTTAATAAAACTTATAAAAGTAGGAAGTACCACATTATTTTTTAATCTCTTTTATCACCCAATAGGTATAAAATTTAATAATGTATAAATAATAAAGAAAAGAAACCAATACTTTGTATTATTATCTTTATCGGCATTTCGAGCGGCCGGTTACAACATACGCCACTTCCGCGTGTTGTTGTCCCCTTAACTTTATATTTTCTTTTTAACGTGACAGCGTCTATGATCGGTATCGATCTCCGATTGGCAGAGAAACTTTCGCTTTGTTATTTCTTCTGTGATGACATTAACGTCGAAACCTGATTATTGTCGAACATTCCTGCAAGATAGTCAAAATGTTTACCGTGTAGTAAACCGACATAAATGTGTATAAATTTAAACGTGCGGTACTATGGCTTTTTTTTATAGCGTATTAGCATACTTAGGAGAAATAGAGAACGATATAACTGGGATTATTATTTATTGATTGATTTAGTATTTATTTTTTACGTTTTGGAAGGTAAACAGTAAATGTATCTTCTGTACTGGCGGCCGGTTGGTTGCTACTGGTCTCTTATCACGTTCTGCACTGGCGTTGCCAGACTCATCATATCGTCTGCCTGGGCGTATTTTCATGGCCGTTATTCAGCTCGCCGGGGATTCCTTTCATGGTGCAAGTTGCAAGGCGCTCGCAATCATGATGCACTTCTTCCTGGCTGCTTTCTTCTGGCTGAACATGATGTGCTTCAACAGCTGCTGGACGTTTAGGGATTTGCGACCAATGAGCTTGGAGAAAGGTCAGGAGACTTTTAGGCTCAGCCTATGCCTGCTACGCCTGGGATGGGCCCTTCTTTGTCGCCGATCTGGCCGCGCTTTTGGGCCATTTACCGCCTGAACTGCAGTACACGTTTCTGAGGTCCCGCTTCGGTGAGAAGCAGTGTTGGTTCTACGGTGACATGGAAATCCTGGCGTACTTCTTTGAAGTATTTTTATATCACATGTGCGTCGAAAATGGCCCATTTCTTGCGCGCCATCTGTGCACGAAATAACCAATTGCACACACGAGAAATTTCTCACTATATTTACGCACGTGTGCGGGAAATCTCACTAGAATAGTTATTTGTGTAACAAGTGCGGGAAGTTGAGAATTGGACACGAGTGCGGAGTGGACGCACGAGCCGAAGGCGAGTGCGTTCACCCGCACGAGTGTCCAATTCTCAACCCGCACGTGTTACACACCCTATTTTATATTACAAGTGCGTGGAAACTGGCCTATTGTGCACGCGCCATCTGTGCGACGGATGGCCGATTTCGCACGCGCGAGAGATTTCTCACTCGAGGCCGTGCGGGAATATCTCATTCCCGCACGGGTTTGAGTGGGGAATTTCTCGCGTGGGAAATTGGCCATTTGTCGTACAGATGGCGCGCGCGGAATGGGCCACTTTCCACGCACGTGTGATATAAAAGTACTTCCCGCACGACTCATTGCCAACACTCTCCTTACTTTTCTCAATCCGACGCTAGCCACGCTATTGGACGAAGATTTTCATCTAATAGCGTGGCTAGCGTCGCCACATCTCTGTCCAATAGCGTGGCTAGCATCGCTACACTCGCATGTTCTTAACGACATCTCGTGGCGCACTACGCGAAACACTACGCGTGTTTCCGTGCGCTGCGAGATGTCGTTAAGATTCTTCAACTTCAACTACGCGAATTACCATCACAGCGATACTCAGACATAACCTTCCCAAACAACTAAAACGTACATACATATTAAAGTCATTGTGAACATATACAGTAAAATAACAAAAAATAAAAAAGAATTCGCAACAAGTTACTTAAAAAACATCAAAAATGTGTGACAACATCATACCAGAAACGCCACAAACCGAGACTGAGACCGAGAGCCAACTAACACCTCAAGAGATAGCACAAATTGCAAGAAACACAATAGAAAATCTCTTACCTTCAAAATCCAAAGAAAAATATACAAATGCATATAACAACTTTATAAAGTGGACAATTACTAAAAAAACGAAATCGTTCTCGGAAAACACAATATTAGCATATCTCACAGAATTATCAAAAGCACATAAGCCATCCACATTATGGGCAACTTACTCAATGCTTAAAACGGCTCTAAATATTAACAACAATGTTAATATCAACAAATATGATAAACTCATTCCATTCCTGAAGAGACAGTCACAAGGATTTACATAAAAAAAATCAAGAGTATTAACATCAGAACAAATTCAAAAATTTCTCAACGAAGCTGATGACCAAAAATATTTACTTACAAAGGTAATGCATCAAATACAAACATAAATAAGATGTCATCCGAAAAGATAAAGAAATACAAACAATGAGACGGAATTAACGAACTTGTCAGGACGACGGACACGAAATATCTAACGTTAGTTTAGTCATGTTGTGACCGGATCAACGGATCTATTTATTGAATATCTCACGTAGTCACTTACTATTGATGAATTAACGGTCGCCACTGTGTTTTCAGGCTTGAACACAGAAAGCCTCAGTGATAGATTCCCTCGACCTTCCTCAGGACAAAATGGCTGCCTTTCTTCGTCATGAACTCGTCCGAGCCTGTCTAGCCACGCCCTTACGACTATTTATTCGCAATGAGGATAGTTGGATGTCGGGAACGCAAATTATCACACTTTTTGTTTGTTATAAACAAATAACAAGTTTATTTCAGAACACCACTTTGCTTTACAATCACAGTCTACGCACGCAGTAATTACGCACGCACGGATTGCCCGATTCAACGCGTTCGAAAGTGTAGACTTTTGATAGACGATATCCCGGTATTCGCGCAATGTCGATCTAATGTGCACGTATTCTCGTAACGGCCACGGGATAAGTCTCTCCTGATATCGAATTTTATTACGCTTCACGACGCACGTGTACGCGCTTCGACTTCTAACGGAAGACTGTTCTCGGGTAACGGTCTCGGTTCCCCCTCTTTAACTTTTGCGCACGCGCATTTTGCCAAGTCGCTGGCTCTCACGACTCGCTGTTCCGTCTATCTAGCCGCGGGTGTAGATGGGCTGCTCCATCTACACTTCCCAAGTGTAATAATCGCGTTTCGCAGAAAGTGGCACTCAGAGAGTGCAACGACGCGTAGCTGGCTATCGCTCGTTCGCGTGAACCATACGCATCGCTGCACCGGCGTCGGGTACGCTTGAGTGCAGAAAGTGTCACACGGTTTTTAGCCGGGTGACACTTGACGTATCACGAGAACGATTCATGGTTCCAGGTAAGTAACATCGGATAATCCTATCCGTTTCTAATCTATTTTTCTTTTTCAGGTTTCGCGTAAATGCTTATAACGTGTTTAATCGCTGTTTATCCTTATGGATATTATTGTTGTCGCTCGGAAAGCGTATTTCTATTGAAAGTGTAGCATTCTGCGTGTCTTAAAGTGTTTTAATAAAATAATCATATAAAATGAAAATAAAATAAAATAACAACTCTATGCTTCATTGCTCGGTTCTACCTCGCATCTCTAACTAAAATAAACATAAAATTCACTTGCATTCACCCGTCTTTGGCTTTGCGCATTGTTACAACTATCTGCACCGCGAGTGCCGTTCGCCCGGCAGCATCTACACCTCGTGCATTAGCTCCACGCTATCTACACCGCGAGTGCCGTTCGCCCGTCGGCATTTGCACCGCGTGCACTTTCTTAATTCTAATTGCACCGCGAGTGGTACTCACTCGCCGTAAGCTGCACCTTGTGCATTATCTTATTACTAATTAATGAAGGAGTGGAATTGAGCGCTTTTACGGCTCTTCCGGCAGGTTAAGGATCATAATGTAAATGGTGAATAAAATATATAGTGACAGTACCATCTCGGCATTAGGGAAAGCTAAAATTAATGGAATGAATATAATGGCTGACACTACCGCGAACTCTTTAAATCTCATTACGGCAAGTATCTCGGTACCCCGGTTACTCTAGTTGACTGAAATAAAATAATCATATACACCACGAAGGTGATAAATAAAATAAGGATGAACGTTAGTACTACGAAATAAATCCTGTCTGATATCATTGCCAAGATGGTTTGCGTAACGGTGTAAACAAATAAAATAATAATATAACCCGCTCGTATCGCTTTTTCGCGCGCCTTATCGCAACGCTGTTTTATTACAAGGCCGTATACGTCGTACCTTGCTGTTCCTCAGGGCTGTGGTCCATCGGTTGTGGCTGCTGCGTTGCAACCACCTGGTGCACCTGCTGCACCTGACCTGCACCTTGTTGCGCTCGAATGCCCTGCCCTTGTCCAGCGAGCTGTATGCCCGCCTGCAGTATTTTCTGGACCTCCTCGTCTGCCATAAACGTATAGAATCCCTCCTGGAGCTGTGGGTCTGTTTGATCGAGCGTGATCGTTTCGTTCCCCTGTAACTGCACTTCTTCTTCTTCTTCTGACCCCGTATGGATTTCAGGTTCCGAGGAACCCACGTACCACGCTTTCTCCGCAAGATTAGTTGGGGGACTCTCTTGCGATATTTCCAAAGGACACAATCCACTCATATGATAAAGGAGCTCCATAACAATCAGTATAACTTATAGATCAAACTCACAGTAGATCAGAAAATTAACAATTACTTTTAGTATTTCCAATTAAAGCTATAAAACAAATACGATACTCAATAAGCGCATCAAATAAATAAATATATATATATAAGTGGCAGACTTATTTCGCAATATAAAAATTCAAATAAATGTACAGGCACTCGATGTACAATAAATATAAGACGCATGATCTCCCAGAAAAAATAATCGGCGGATTAGAGCCAGCATATGGATAAATGATCAATCGTATTCGTAGAATAACCGGGCATCACTTGATTACAACAATTCATTAGTACGTGATATTTAAAACGAGGCAAATGATTTTCCGGCAATAGCGCAGATATTATTCAAGGTACGTAAAAGGATCAATTACCAGTTTCAAGCATTCAAATAACTAATCCTGAACCATAATGCCACAATAGAATCTCATCCAGAAATTCCAGCACTCTCCGATACCAATGTAAACACCTATGATCCAAGTATATTCCACGAACACAGAGAAAAATGTAAACAATATCAATCACGCGAAAACGAAATGCTTCCAAACCGATAAATTGCTATACGGAGATACGGCAATCGTAAGGCAATCACGTAAGGCAATCCCGTGAAATAACGCAAATATCATTCAAAATACGCAAAAGAAATCTCAAATTTCACGAGTATATAATGCATAACTAATTTTGAACCATAGAGAAAACACAACTTATACATAACAAACACGATCGCAACGCTTGATCATTTCCAAATCAATAAATCGCTATGGAATACAAATATAAACAGCGATTCTCTTCTAAGGCAATCACGTGATATCACGTAAATGTCACTCAAAATACGCAAAAGAAATATCAGATTTCTCGAGTATATACTAAATAACTAATCTTAAACCACAGAGAAAACAGAACATAAACACAATATATATAGCAAATACGTCCGAATCGCTTGGTCGAAATCCAAAGCGTCCCCCTCGAGCAGAGACGCCCAAGAGAACGACCAACTCTCATAGCGCAAGATAAACACGAAACGATCACGCGAATACAGGTGATTCCTATTCATAAAGTAACATAGCGATCTTGTGTACATGATCGCGTATATATATTTCAGAATAACAGGAGATCAAACTTTC